>CAJUYH010001571.1:0-47732 GCA_910591685.1 Galerucella tenella
GGTTGACCTTGCTGGATCGTATGAATTGAAAATCTGAAAATTTAAAAAAGTAGGGTTACTACGAACCATACTAAAGAGGAACTGGATCGATCTTCCTCCATCGGCTTCTGCTGTTTCTGGAGCGACGCAAATCGGTACGACAATAAAGCCAAAAAGCGCGTGAAGTGGACTATCGAGCTAAGCTCATTCCTAATGCACCCTCTACTTCATAATAACCAAGATGGATGCTGATATGAGAACATACAGATACTCTATCCACCTTGCATTAGTTAAACATTCTCCAGAATGTCAGCCAAGTCAGCCTCTTACAGAACAACATATTCCTGACCAACGAGGTATTGTGAAAAACAATCTGACGTCGCAGCAAAAACCATGAGTCCTTTTTGCCCAACATGAGGAGAATAATATAATTACAAATTATGATACACATGAACCGGATAATGCACAAGGAGACCACTATGGCTTTTAGTAAACAATTATTGTGACAATACCCCCCAATAATGACTATAATACTATTGTATCTAATACCAAGCTTTGTAAAGCACTAGCGGGAAAATATAATCGGCATATCCTTTGTCAGTCAAACTAGACAGGAGTTCGTCAACAGTCATGCTCCATATTAATGGGGATGCTGCTTCTCCCTATGGACATCCTCTGGTTGTACAGAGCTCTAAGCTGCTAATCAAAGGTGGTAGAATTTCGTATTCTTATTTGGAGTAGTGCTGGGAAAATCCCATCTGCTCCCTGTGCCTCGAAAGGTGTAGCCCATTTCAACCCTTCATTACTACAAATGTGCTTAGCCAGTATAGTACTTTCTTCTGAAGGCTTTTTATGACCTTCGAGAGGATTATCATCCCCATTAGGGGAGTCTCGGGAAAATGAGTTTCCATTAAGAGTCGCAATCATCCATTTTCGGTATATTTACCGTCTGGTTTCCTCAAAGCCATATCTGTATTTACCCAACTTTTTACCATGACTTTGTAAAGTCTTGCCGCAGCAGGTGTTGTGTTAATAGCTTCATAGAATTTCCTGAAGATATTACTTTTAGCTTTAACTCTTAATTCTGACAGATGTACGATACAAAAGAATCGATCACTTTGGGAATTCCTGATGTAAACTAGCCATTCGGTATCTTGTTTATTTAAAGGTTAATTATATAAAATAAAACAAAAATATTGTAATAAACATTTTCTTATTCAAACCTATATTCTTACATAATATACATAGTACAAAAAAAACTATATTGGGCCTCTTGAACGGGCAATAAAAGGAAACAAATATTCCTTACTGTACAAAAATTTATACTACTGTACATTACTGTAAAAGCAAATAAATAATGTGTCCTCCAAATAATATACAATGTACATATGGGATGATGGAAAATGAGCATTTTTGATATAAAAAAATGTATCCAGAAACCAACTAGTTTTTTTTAATGACAAACGCAGGATCATGTTTAAAAAATAATTATGTATTTCCAAAATCAACCCTTGCAAATGTCAGACCACTTTTTAGAATTGACATTTTTTTTAAAATAAAGAACGAATATTAACATTATGTTAAAACTTGTTTGTTCTTTTTATTTGGAAACTGTATTCGAAACGTGAACTAGACAATGGAATTATTAATTACATTAATCGTTGTGAAGAAAAACACAAATCGAGATCATTTTCAACTTGCGACTCCCCCTCGTAAGCCGTCGAGTCAAAAATCGAACAACCCATTATCTCCTAATTTATGGTTGCTCTGCCGCTGACTCGTAACTAAAATCGCCAAGTCTTTTTCCCTCAAAATAATGAATTGGCACTTCAAAATAGCACTTTTTTCTCGAAAAAAAAAGTAGAGGTGTCGCGAAATCAAACAAAAATCTCACTGATTTGACAACACCTCTTGCATAAATCTAACACTCTTCTATCTATAAAAGTCTGAACATTTTGTTCCACCCACATCGAATACTGAATATCGGACTGCTAAAAATACCATTATATTTTTTCTTTTTTTGACAGGCACAGTATACAATCAGTTGAAAAATAACCATTGGTACTTTTTTAATTTTAAACAATGATAAAAAAGGCCTTCCTTGTGCAGCAACAGCAGACATCACCAACATTTATTTTAGTGTAAAATCACAGATATACTTGAATATATATTTAAAGACAAGAATTACGCGTTTTACACTATGTTTGTGACACAAAACGATAAATTTGTATTAAGATGAACGGTTTGTTTTATGTCGAATATATCATGAAATCTCATCACTTCAAAATATCGATGGCTAGAGAACAAATTTAATGTTGTATGTTCAAAAACGATGTTTTGAATATAATAAATTTGAAAGTTCACGTTGACTGTGACTTACCAATGTATAAAATAATAAGCTAATAAACCAATACAATAGGACCTACTATATGAGGTCACGAAAAAGATTTCGCCTCGGCGGACATAGATCCGTACATATTTCATAATCGACAAAAATGGACATACAATATTTATCCTTTTAGCCATCGATCAATAAATTAATCATCACTGCATGTCAAACGTTGATTTATTTGATGAAAATAAATGATAATTCATGTATTAAATAGTGCCAACTGTGTATAGCAATAGACGATGTACTGTACCAAAACCAAATCGAAATCAACTTTGTATCAGTTTTCCAATCAATTCCTAAAAAACTAGAGGTAAAACTAGTAGGGTAAAACTGTAGGTGCTTGAATGGCATCATTTTATTCTTTATGAATGAATGGTCTGGTCGTTTTCAAGAATCGCAACTAAAGCGAGTGTACGTATTGATGGCGGAGAACTTGGGAGTTGGAAAAATGTTGTCCAAATAAAATTTACGCTTTCCATTTTTATCACACGTAATTTCGACTGATTTCATGAAAAATAAATTGTCCTGTTATTTTGCAGGTCAACAAAATAAAGCAGATTATTTCCCTCATCATGAAAAAGACCAAATCGATTAAACTCGTAGATCTAGTTAAGCCACTTCAAAACTAGTACTGTCTCTCCCTTTTTGAAAATTATTCAACAACTATAGTCTGGACGGTCCTAATAAAAACCGGATGTAAACAAAGACCACGCGTGATTTATTCTAAGTCGGCAGCGTATTGGACGACTCGCATTGAAATGTTAGCAGTAGGGGAACAGAATACCTTATTCACTTACCTGGGTCATTCAATTCATATGGAGATGGACAAAAGGGCATACAGTTTAATGAACAAGGTAGAAAAGGGGCTCGCAATCAGACTATTGAAACTGGGTAAGACATTTGAAGAAAGTTATCAACCTTGTCACTGGACACTGCACCTTGAGGAAACATCTGCACAAAATGGGCAAGTTAGTGAAGTTAGTGAACCTATGTACAGGAAATGTGAACTCTTATTCTGCAAGGACTCAGGCGGAAGCACTTTGGATAGGAAATAATACAACCGTTACAAATACTGAATAGCCATCCAGTGAAACTAGTGGCATATATAGAAGACACGAAGCTTCTGGAATGAAAGTAGATAACATGGGAAATGATACAGATTCAGATCATGTGCCTGGGCTGTTAGCACAACCCAATCGAATGAATGAATCTTCTACGAGTTTTCATTGTTGTACCATACACTTGATTTGTTTGGCGGACAAAATTAATGCCCTGTTTACACGGGCCTGTGGGAATGAAGTTAACATTGGCTACAGAAAAGTAGCATGTGTGTAGCCACCCCGACCACTTTGTAATGACGTCAAAACGTGGTTATATTGACGCGAGAGTTCCAGCAGGTGTGGCAGGATTCTGACGAAGCTTTGTATTACCCATTATATTGCTTTTCGTCTCTTAAATTATTTTGCTGTATGTATCACGTCCCATTAGACATATCCTGTACGAATTTCGTCAATAAACTTGTCCATGTCAAATGATTCCACCTTGTACGGACTACTTGATGACGATAAGAAAGTGGTCGCTTTGTCTGTGGAGAAATAAAGTCGCGCTAGTTGACCTGTGGTGAGTGGATGGACAAATTATGGTCAATAAAACGCACGCCGCCGGGCCTACTTTCGTTGATATCAATCCCAAAGTCGCTCGTGGAAACGAGATCTTATTGTAATCCTCTAACGCTCAGATGCACCGTTTACAATTACGATCGCGATTAACAAAACAAGATTAGTGATCAGGATTAGATTTTTTATGCACCGTATTTGGATTGCTCAATCCTCTTATACAAACCGGCAACGATGCACCTTTTGCTGCTGCTTCTGCCCGTTTGAATTTAAATTTGACGTTTAATCTATGTCTTTATCCCTGGGCCTTTATGTTTATGTTTAATCGAGTATTTTATACACGTGTTTAATAAAGGTATTCTAAGCGTTTAATAATCAGTTCCCATCAGTTTTTTAAAAGTGATCTCTCGGTTTTTTTCGCGGATTTAAAGCAAAATGAACAAGCAAAAAGAGACCAGGTGAAAAATAGTGCCTTTTTTATTAAGTGCTGGAACATGCTGAAGTTCTGGATGATAAAAAAACAAATAGAATCACGAATATATTATAAACATCCTATTAGTTTTATACCTATTCGAAATTATTCCAAATTTGCCACCAAAAAAGATCACCATTCACCAACAAAATTTATAACCTCGGAAAGTCTAAAATGTCAGTTTTTGAGGTTATGATCCCGCGCTTAAACCAGTTAATCGGTCAATTTTCTAGGATTAGCTTAAACTCGATTAAAGTGTAGAAATTCTCACGGTGCATTACAAAAATGCTTGAAAAACGGGATTAAATATATAATCCAAATTAAGTAGGTACGTTGATTCTGGCTGTTGATCATTACACTAAAATATTAATCGCGTTTAAATAACTTAGCCAATAGAATCGACTTCTAGCTTTCTCAACATAAAGAATGATCGTCACTAGCAAAATGTAGAATTTCATGTCCATCAGCTAAGGCCTGTATGCAACGTTTACTAGTTTGATCTGGATTAAGTAATCGGGATTAGGTCAACTGAAGAAGTTGGTTATGCACCGTCGTAATATTCGGTTGGATTAGTTGATCCGTGTTTAAATCGGGCAACATTGTCAAATATCACTTGAATGTTGGCGAACCTACTTAAACTTCTCATAGAAAAAAAAAACTGCCAAATGATTTAAATTGCAAGCATGACAGGACATTGAAAAGTACTTTAATGCGACTTCTTCATCATCAGTTTTTCGACAAGCAGAATCTTTGAAGCGGTTATATGAAAACAAGAAAAAAGGAATCAGGAGGCAAGTTTCTGAAGAACGAAAACTCCTTATGGGTGGGGGTCCGTTGCCAGTTCTAAAGAAAAAGAAATGTGATGAAGTCTTAAAATCTATCTTAAGTTATTTCTAATGACAATTCTACGTGGAAACCCGATTTCTACAATGTCCACCACATCAATGTCATCTTCAAAGAACAATTCATCTTCTATTTCCATTTCGAAGAGTACTGGAAACGATTCAAAAAGAAACTGTCAAAATTTATATGTTAGGTTAGAAAACCGTGGTTAAACCGACATGATCCTAGGATTAGACTTAATCGAGTTTAGAATGATTCATTTGTACGGCACATACAAAATTGTTTGGTTAATCTGGATTAACAGTTAATCGCGATTAAACTGCGACGGTGCATACGGCCCTAAGCCACTTCCTTTTTAAATGCGTTTTCCGAATCTCTATAATAAGAGAATATAGCGATGGCGCTATGCAGGGTGAATGATTATTTATTGGTTATTTTGAACTACGATCCGAAATATCAAAGTTGCCGCGACTCGTCCGTTTTGTTTTTGAGAGAAAAGCCCCTTCATCTGGGCGCTTTCAACTTTAGAATCTTGATTGATACTATAGGTAATTTGTGAAATCGGTAAAGTAGTCTTTGATATATTTCTTCTGTGGAAATTGTTGATTAGATTTCTTTTGGCAGTATTTAGATTAAATTTGTGCAGATTTTAACTTAATTACAGTTTCCTGTAACAATTGTCCTATTCAAGTAAAGCGTGCTATCAACAGATGTCAAGATATGGTATAAGAGCAGTGACCGATCACTGAAGCAAGAACTATTTGTCTGGCTTTATGCTACGACAGACCTTGAATTACGTTAAGTTTTGGTATATCTACAAACCAGAGTGGTTGGTTGTATGTTGCAGATATACCAAACCCGTTTAGAAGTGTTATTTAATGTCTGTCGAGGCATATAGCTAGAGAACTAGTTGTTGCTTCTTAGTGAGCGGTCTCTGTTACTTGAAAAATATTTTATGTTTATGATACTATTATCTTGACATCTATTGGATATAAATATTTGAAAAAAAAACAAAGTTACTGTTCCTAATTTGACTTTAATGAAGTCTTAGAAAAATGAAATAATCCAAAATCAAAAGCACCTAATTAATTATTTACATTCACTAATTCCAAATAAGAAAAGTATTGAGAGGTAATAATTCATCTACCATTATTTATACTAAGATGAAATATTTAACAAAAACAAACCTTCACTTTAACCAACTTTTTTCGTAGTGTTTTTCTATATCTGACAAAAATTAAAATGTCATTATGCTTTTGCGGCTGATTCTGCAGATTGCTCGACAAGTTAGAGGCCGATACATCGATCAACCAAAACGAGTTTTGAATAGAATAAAGTACAGGTCAGGACTTGCCTGTTGGCCACTAGTCTCTACAAACAGGAAGGTAAACCGTGCATATTCAGCATTTAAAAATCATTCGAACAAAATAATAAACTTAAATAACAGGCACATTTTGTACAATGTATGTACATAGAGAAGAAACAACAAGAAAAAAACGCCAAACACACTTTTTTAAATATAGTCTTAGGGAATGTAGATAAAAGAGGACAAGTTCGATGACCTCGTATACCATCTCGCACCCCTAAAATAGAGTCAATATCACACATTTATAAAATCCAGCAGTTCTTTTTTACGAATTAATCGGTTTCGGCACGGAGTGCTTTGGATAAATTTGTGACAATTATCAAGGAAAATATAACAATTTTCGTTTATAACTTCCACAAGCCTACGTTCAACAAAAAGTACCGAAACATTGATCTTTTACAGGAAAAAACAAAACTGGAATTTGTAAAAATAGAAAAACGCGTCTACTATCACAATAAAATTCAGGTTGCCTCGTTAGAGTCCGACTTGGCCGAATTTTCGGCATCATTTGAGGTACTACCATTGCTTCTTTCACTGCTCGAAGAGTCTTTCTCACTTTTTATGTTCAAATGGTTGTTTATTATTGCACTTAACGTTGAAAGTGAATCTTTCACGGCGTGGTAAATGATGTTCTTGATCTGAAGTTTATCTTCGTGGTTCGAATGAGTATCTGATAAATCGCGAAATTCTTGCGTCAAGTGGAAACAATGCGATACGTTTTCGGGCGAAACGAAATCTTCGGCCACCTGAAGTATAAATGAGAAAAAAAAATTAGTCAACGCAATACGTTCAAGTATTACATACGGTATGACATATGGGATGGAGGGATCAAGATGCTGATTACGTCAGCAGTAGTTATTTACTTTTTTACACAGTTGAACACGTTTACGTACTCGTTAGTTAGCGTTGTTAGGGCTTATTCAATATGTTGATATTTACAAACTGGCGAACAAACATTGAGGTCACTTAAGAAAGTATCATTACCGTTTCCTGTAATTTTGTCGTTATTATAATTATGCTTCGATATCTTAGTAGCACGCTTCATTACGACAATATTACAGGAAACTGCAATAGTTTATTCATTCAAGCCTATGAACTTTTTCGAATTTTGGTTTGTAGTTGGGTGGTGAAGATGTCGCTATTGTATTTCCGTTACTGTAGGACATGTATTGATTGTGATTTTAGTGTCAGTGTCAGTGTCAGTCCGGGATTAGGCTCTTAGAACACTCGTACCGTTCAATGATAGATGACCGTTTACCACTAACGAATTTTTAATCCTACTTCAGTAAAAATAGCAATTCGTAAAGGAGTTATCATAATTTTTGAATATTGTTTACCACTAATGTTTTTATTCCAAACTATGATTGTAAGAATTATTGAATGGACTTATTATACCTCACCTTAATACAATTGTGCAAATTCCTAACTTGATGTGGTGCACCAGCAGGAATAAACACAGCATCTCCCTTACACTGGACTATTGCGTATCCTTCCACTCCGTACTCCTTATACAGCCTCTCCCTTAGTGGTCCATCCAAATAACAGCTTTGATCGTGAATAGGATCATTATGAGGTTCTAGCCTGCCACCTTTTTCCACCACCACTTTATTCAACAGATCTCTTATTTTATCAGCGTCTCGGGCATTGTAAATATGCCATAACGCTCCTGGTAGCTCTCCTTTATCTCTAACACGCCTGCGTGTAAGAATATCGCAACCGGCTTCATCGATAGCGCGGAATGCTTCTTTTATGTGTTCGTCTGTGTCAGCATCTTTCGGAATTCCAACATAGACCATAACGTTAACAGCGTCGGATATGTCCAGATGGAGGTTCGTGGTGCCTTTGTTCGGATGGAGAGCAGAGCCGTAAGCGTTGTACATTTTTGGGCCTAGATCAGGACGTACGAAACATTCCGGCAACCTATGAATAAAATATATAATATTAACTGCTCTCCAAACACTAAAAAACTGCTTACCTTCCGGCGAGATTCAACCTTCCACTACGATGGGTGTATTCCGACAGAGGTAAAACTTTCATCAAATCTGTATACCTCGTAGGTAACATCTCTGCAAAATCTTCTCCTGGAGGCCAATCTTTCAATTTGAGCAGCATCGGTTGACCTCTGTCGTCCTTCAATCGCTTACTGAAGTGATCGAATCCTTCCCAAAATTTGCGCATGGGTTGGTTTGGTACCACTTTACCTGTCATACAATTGACTAGATCATTTTTGTCGTCCCCAAAGTCTCGGGCAAAAGCTTCGGGGTTCCACAAATCCGAATTGAAGCTGCGGGTTACATCGGATACTATCACCGGTTGACCTCGTTTCCACTGATCCTGGAATATAAATTAATCAATAATATGCAACATTTGTGTGTTGTTATTTTTAGAAACAATGCAATGGTCGAATTTGTTCAGCATAACCCATGGAAAAGTGTTTGGAGGATTATATCAAAGTCTTTCAGAATCGAATTTGAGGTTAGAGCATAAACAAAGAATCCCGATAATGTAATTTAGATCAATCCATCTATATAAAACTTTTTGTCAGTTGTCAAAGCATTGTATAGTTCTGTCAGTTGTCAAAACATTTTAGAGTCTTGTAATAAATGTCAATTGTCAAATCATTGTATAGATCTGTAAGATGTCACACCAGCGATATTTAGCGAATGTTTTCAAAGTACTGGGCCCATCACGGCCTAGTATATATATTTTCCAGTTTTCCAACAACGAGCCTTATAAATTAAGATTAGACGAAAATTACACGTGCATACTACCAAAACTGGTCGCTTTCCAGTCAATGCTTAGTCATGGATAATCGTCAACGGTCTTCAATAGAATGGGGGAAAAGAACAATTAAACAGCAAAAAGTCCGAAATAAATTTCGATTAAGAACGAGTGAGCCTAGTTAGTTAAAATATACTTTAGGCACAATCAACGAATAATAATAATTATATTTCATGCCTCGACTCTTTAATGGAATAGCAATTGTAGTACCTTTAACACTGTGCTATCCACACACTATGTTTAAAATTCAATAACCGGCCGCTATCGGGTGTCGGATTTATCCTCTAGAATCATTCTTTCTCCATCTTCTGACAGATCACCGCACCCTCTTTGCCCGCAACTTATTCTGGTGGTAGGGCGCTTATCAGGCAAGCGCTCCAGAAGGGAGGAGTTCCAGATGAAACCCTAGATATATGTACGGCGTCTGTCAGGGTCAACATTAAAACAATACAGTTCTGGACTAAGGCTCTGGTGGAGCTATTGTATAGAACATAATATTCATGTTTTTTCTGTGACTACTGAATATGTTTTCAGAAGGGAAACTCTTATGGAACTTCAAATACTCACAGATCGACAATTTCACAAATCACAAGCTCTGATGTTTCTATTGACTTTAGATTTTTTAGAGGTATTTACGGACTCCGGCCGAGCTTGCCTAAGTACGAAATTACCTGGTACCCGTCAATCGTACTAAATTTCTTAGAAAAACAGATTTATAGTGAATCAAAATTACAAGAGTTAACACAAAAAATATCAATTTCGTTACTTTTCGCCACGGGTCAACGGTTACAATCAATAGTAAGCATGGAATGTTGTAATATTACAGAAACTGCAGAGGGCATTAACATAAAAATCCCTAAAGGAGTAGAAACATCTGGACGCAATAAATATCGACCTAATATTTCTCTTCCCTTCTTTCAAGACAATGAACAACTCTGTGTTGCAGGTGCTGTTAAATTTTACCTTAGAAATTCACAAAATAATAATCTTTTCATAACTAATGAAAAAACCATTCAAGAATGCGTCATCGCCAACGCTCTCTCGTTGGGTAAAAAATATTCTAGAATATTACCCTCCTGTATTTAAAATCCTATATGAAGTGGGATCTTATCGACTATAATATACCAAGGACATTGATAATTTACGATAATTTTGTCATAGATTCCGAAAGCGTGTTGCCGACGCCGGAGGTGGAGGGTTGTTTACCTCAAAGCAAAACGCATGAGAAGTTATGGTAAAATTAATAAAATTTATCAATGTTCGAGGTATATTCGGTAAGATAAGTTTCTAAGCAAAAATCCAAATCTAAATAAGCAAGGAGAGTTTCCAAATATAATTCTTATTATTTTTGGTACTTTGAGGAGTATTATCCTCTATTAATTAGTCGATTGAATAATCATTTTTGTTTCCAAATTTTGGAACCGACATTCTTTATAACTGTCAGATTGACAAGTTTACTTATTCACAGAGAATATTTTTAAATTACCTTGGAAACGCTGAGACATAAACGATAAGCCATGGGATCTTATCAGTGTAATTGATTGCTTATTGGCTATTTTTGTACACGTGACTAAAAATACACAGTTTTGATAGGTTTAAATGTCAAATAAAAAATTATCGCGATAAGATGCCGCTAACTATCGATAAGATCCCGCTAGCTATCGAAAATTTCCCTGTAGGTCCGTGACTATGGTAACGAGTGTTAAAATTGCGCATTTGTCATTGTGACATATACCAAATTTTAAAATTCGTTGAAATGTCGCGATTTGGACAAGATTCTTCAAGTTCTATTCAAGAAAATGTGACCGAAAGTAAATCCAAAAATACACTACTGTTACTTCTTCTACTCGAGAAATATTCTACCGGTTTACACTCGTGCATCAAAATAGACCAGATAATTTTTTATTCAAGCATGTTGTCAGTAAAAACTGCATTCGGTTATTTTCATATTTGGCTGATTGCCTGATTACGTCAATGTTCACTCCCTTACGGGCCGCCGCTGAAGTGGCCGCATGCCCGGTGCTATAAGCCGTAAATATTTTAGTGCCTATACCACTCTTATCGGAAGTAATCACACAAGTGCATAAAAATTACCGATAATTTTTTATTCAAGCATAGATTTACAAAGCAGTTATATTAATCATGATATTACTTTTTTTGTTTCCTCTTGTAGTTATATTACTTTATTTTTATTGTTAGTTTTACTATAATTAACTATATTATATTATTTATTTTGGTTGGATAGACTTTGTCCCTAAAACTGTTGTTCTTCTCAAAGGCGCATTTTATTGTTGAAAAAAAGAAAACACCTGCTATTCTATTTACGAGTCGACGCATGAAAATAATTATTAGATCAAACGTGTGTTAGGAAGTTGTTAGAAGGTACTAACCTGGAATATTTTGTAGTTATCTTTACACATAGCATCGCTCAATCTCAACAACTTTCCATCGCACAACCAACTATGTGGCGTATTAGGATAAAGCATTTTACTCTCAGTCAAAGTCATTATTCTAATAGGCAACTGCACTCTTCCCTTGCCTTGCCAGTTGTATCGTCTAATAAAATGTTTCAGTTCGTTTTTTGGCTCACTAGGAGTTTCTATAGTCTTTTGCGGTACACTATCTTCTATTACGCTGGAAATGACATCGTCGAGATCAGCGGGTTTAGTTGGAGGGGCGATTTTCTTCTTCGATTCGCTCTTGTTAATCGGAGAAGCTGCTCGAGAACCGTTAGGTTTGTGAGAAGGACGGATGAGTAGTTCGCGCAAAGTCGAGAAATTTCCTTCGTCTTCGCTGCTGCTGCCTTCTTTTTTCACTTCGCGATCAAGACCTGAATCTAAAAAAAAAAAATCATAGGCAAATCCTTCAAATAATGAAAATAAGACAAACCTTCCTCATCTTCAAATTCCTTTTTAACACCGTTAACTTTATCGCCCAAAATGGATCTAACGATATCTCTGACTTGCTGGTTGCTATTTTTGTTTGTCATGGATTCTTTGGCTGCTAGACACGCGCAAAACTGTTCAATGCTCCATAGTTCTCTCATTTCATGTACCATCTTTCCCAATTTATTGAGTGAATCACCAGCTATTATTTGAGTGAGCATTAGTTTTTCTTGTTCGTGTACTTGGCGGTTTGTACAAAGAAGCCAAGAATATTCGTCGCGATCTTTATTAGCCTCGCTCCAAACTTTAATGGTGCCTCGTTTTCGACTCTTAAAAATAGAAGCGAAAAAAAGTTAGATCACAACTAATACAACAATAATTGATGGCATTTTGAAGGAGAGAGATATTAATTGGAAATACAAATAACTTATAGTTTAGATATATTAATATTTTTTGTATTAAAGATATAATATAGAGTTGACTATATTATAACTTACCTTATAACAATCTATGCAAATAACAAAACCGCATTTGCCACAAGCCCAATGAAAATTGAACAATGTGGTCTCGCATACATCACACATCTCACGAACACCCTGTACCACGCGCTTCCAGGCTACTGTTTTATCTAAAAAAGAAAATAAAAATTTAAGCTGTAGATATACAGGGTGATTCATAAGTAATGGGCCAAATTGTAAATCTACGTTCAGAAGGCCAAAATAATAATATTTTTATCAACAGTAATGGGTCTTAGTCTGCTCCTTACTGAGGTACAGGATGTTAAAGCGAAAAAAATAAAATATATTTTTGTTAATAGATCAGCTACTTTTTTACATAATGACTTGAAAATTGGGTATGAGCTAGTTTTTGTAAGGGTAAACAAGAATGTGTGAGAGGATTTGAGTTAACTCGTAGATGTCGCCACATGCGCCATATGAATTAGATGAAATCAGCTAAAAAATTTTATCGCTCATTATTTTACAACTTACTTATTTAATTTGGATAGCCCCATTATTTCTGTAGAAAAAAGCTATACTTCTTTGATCTACAAAATATTGACGATTTTCGAGATATTTGAATTTTACTTATTCACTACACTACATTTCTCGGTGGTCGCCGTATCATTAAAAAATAAGACACAAGCATGCCATGGAATGTTGACATTTACCTAACCGTAATTGATAATTGGTAATAATATTAAAATGAAACCATACAAAAATTACTTAATAAAACACATTTATTGTACGCCAGTTAATAACTTAACAGATTAATGCTACGTCGACCACCGTGAGATGTAGTGTAGTGAATTAGTAAAATTCAAATATCTCGAAAATCGTTAATATTTTGAAGATCAAAGAAGTATAGCTTTTTTCTAAAGAAATGATGGGGCTATCCAAATTGAATAAGTAAGTTGTAAAATAATGAGCGATAAAAAATTTGTAGCTGATTTCATCTAATTCATATGGCGCATGTGGCGACATCTACGAGTTAACTAAAATCCTCTCACACATTATTGTTTACCCTTACAAAAACTAATTCATACCCAATTTTCAAGTCATTATGTAGAAAAGCAGCTGATCTATTAACAAAAATCTATTTTATTTTTTTCGCTTTAATATCCTGTACCTCAGTAAGGAGCAGACTAAGACCCATTATTGTTAATGAAAATATTATTATTCTGGCCTTCTGAACGTAGATTTACAATGTGGCCCATTACTTATGAATCACCCTGTATAAGACTCGTGGACAAAAAAACACCGTAAATTAAGAGGGGCCTCCTCGCAGGTAGACAAACCTCAAAACATAAACAAAAATCTAGTTATTTTTAAGTTCAAAATATTTTCGATAGATGTCGCTAGTGGTATTAAATCGGCTTTAATTTAATACATTTCTTGACGATTCAAGCAAACGCATCTCCGGGTCAGCTGTTTCGATTAGAGATATTACCTACACAAAGTTTCGATGTATTGGTTTCAAATACAATTTCTGTCAGCAGATATTTTTATTTATTTTCAATCTCAATAAGTGAAGTACGATTTTATGTATTTTGAAATTAAAATAGTATATGAATTATCGTCGGCTCTCTATATATTGAAGTTTTATACCCAACAACAGTATGGATGCTGATAATTTGGAAGTGTCTTTACCACAACAAAAAAGTGGTGAAGAACCTGGGATAATATCATCAGATGAATATGAACAGTAAGTTCTTTCACACAATGTTTTCTTATTTCCAAGTAGCTATTCTCAAATAAACCTCTTGAAAGTGATTTTGAAAACAGTTAATTTTGAAAATAATAGAATAATGATTTTTTTTTAGAATAATGTCACATCAGTTGCTCAGTATTTGAGAAGAACGCAGTAGGGGCAATGGATTGACTAGTAGAGTAGTCTTTAAATGTTCATTGTGTTCAAGAGAATATGAATACGACACAGAAAATCCAAATAGAAAAAAATCTGTAGTAAATGTTGGAGCAGTATGGGGAACTTTGGCTGTGGGGTCCACATACTCGCATATGACAGAAATGTTGGCATGCAGCTCCAACTTATATTACAATATTGAAAATGAACTGGGAAAGGTAAATACAATTTTAAACACAAATAGATAAAACATGTAAAATTTTTGCTATGTAACATATGAGATTATCATGTTCAAAATTGTTTTAGGAATGGGAAGCCTCTCTTGTAAGATCCATGGAAAGGGCTGGTATGGAAGAAAAAGAGAGGGCTACAGAAAATGGACAGCTTTGTTCAGATGGGACACCTTGTTTCACAGTTTATGTGGATGGTTCTTGGAGTAAACGATCCTATGGCACAAACTGTAATGCACTATCTGGTATCTGATATGGTAGCTATAATTGAAGAATATACGGGCCAAGTACTATTTATAGCAGTAAGAAATAAGTTTTGTGCTATATGTGCCAGAGCTTCCAAAAGCAATGTAGTTGTGAAAAAACACATCTGCTACAAAAATTGGGATGAATCCGCTCCTGCAATGGAAGCTGATATGGTTGTGGAAGGATTTGACTGCAGTTAAAAAACACGGTGTTAGGTATACTAAATTTATGGCAGATGGTGACTCCAGTGTATACAAGAATATTATAGAAAAAGTCAGTTATGGAAGCAACGTTGAAAAAATTGAATATACAAATCATGTCTAAAAAAATTATGTAAAACACCTCAGGAATATCAAAAATTGTAGTCTTGATGAAACGAGCAAAAACTTCAATATAGTTGGAGACATTACTGACAATATGATTCCACAGCTGCAGTCAACATCTATATTTAATCACCTGAATGTTAAATACATATAGCAGATACAAAAGATATACTAATTTAAAAATATTGTGGTGGCTATCTTCCTGTAGATGAGTACTTGTGTATATCAAATTTGTAATATGGCTTACAAGATAAAATTGAGTTGGAAAAATAATTTGTAAGTAAAAATATTATTCATTTAAATAATATTTTTTCCAGTCTTTATAACTACATGGATCAAGACTTCAATATGTCAATAGAGGTCACCACCCATTTGTGAGTATAGAATTGTAAAATATCGATATTTTTGTTAACTTTTTCTTTTCTTTTTGTTCTGAGGAGAAATGGAAGATAAACTTCAGTTGCCATGTATTTTAATAAATATTGAGACAAATACATTAAATGTCTAATAATAATTTTGTTTATATTTTTATAGAATATTTTAGATTTGTTTCTTTTCAATAAAAGCGTTAACTTATTTCTGCTGTTTTTTTAAAAATTAATAATGGGTCAATGATAAAGCATACATGTCTGTTTATTGCTTTAATAAACATTATTATAGTTTATGTACCTAATTAGCATTTCTTTGCTATAATTTATTTGAATGATTGAGAGGAGTCAGTGGAAAATCAGACATACTGTACTGTAATAAATAAAAAACTAAATGATTTGTTTTCGTATTCAATTTAATGAAACATTTTTGCTATAATTTACTTGAATATTTAAGAAGAAAATGAAAAAAACAGGCATGTCCGTTCATAACAAACTGGAGGAAAACTGCAAAAAGTATTTTATAATAACATTGGATACATAACCTGGAAAAATTTAAGATCAAACATAATATAACATTTTTATTCCTGTGTTTAGAAAAAGATTACAACACAATCCAATAGAATACGAAATGTCTATTTTGGTAAATTAGTAAAATGCAATTATTTTATTACTATTACCAATGTATGTTTATGCTGATGCAACAGCTGAACTAAAATGCTAATGTACTTGCAGAATCTTCCGAGCAACAAATCTCAAAAAATACAATGAATTGAGATTTCATATTTCCAGAACCGAATTCTCTAGGCTTTCTTCTGGTGATAAGGTCTTGGGCACAAGTCACAACAATGTACTCTGTGTCTTGGGGTTGAAATTGGTGACTACAAATTGTCAAAGCTGTCAAAATCACACCATCACACCTGATGGCTTATATCTTTTTTATAACAATCTAAAACTTGACCAAAATACCTCATCCCCAAGACAAAGGTCCAAGTTATATTATGTTTAAATTTCAACTCTCAATTTTACTGCATTCTTTAGATTTGTTGCATACAAAATGACCTAAATTTTGCTGCAAGTCAGGGGTGCCAACTAAGGTCTTGGCGTTCAAATTGGTGACCACAAATTGTGAAAATCACACCATCACTTGATGGCTTATATCTTTTTTATAACAATCTAAAACTTGACCAAAATTCCTCATCCCCAAGACAAAGGTCCAAGTTATATTATGTTTAAATTTCAACTCTCAACTTTACTGCATTCTTTAGATTTGTTGCATACAAAATGACCTGAGTTTTGCTGCAAGTCAGGGGTGCCAACTAAGTTCTTTGCGTTCAAATTGGTGACCACAAATTGTCAACATCACACCATCACTTGATGGCTTATATCTTTTTTATAATAATCTAAAACTTGACCAAAATACCTCATCCCCAAGATAAAGGTCCAAGTTATATTATGTTTAAATTTCAGCTCCCAATTTTACTGCATTCTTTAGATTTGTTGCATACAAAATGACATGAATTATGCTGCAAGTCAGAGGTGACAACTGTATTGAGCTGACTTGACCAAATATTGCGGATATAAATAAAAGTGATCCCGCAAACAATTTTCCGACATTGACCTCCAGTGTGCAAAAAAAACTACATTTTCATGAGTGAAGTGCCCTTAGTGCGCAATATATATACATACGAGATGAAACGGAGGATTCACTTGATCATAGTCTATTATCTAAGAGTTCAAGTAGTGATGCAGCAACTAGTAAAAAAAGGTTATACCTATGAGGTCTCTTTGATGGTACAAAATTTGGATTTATTGGGTTTCAGGTACAGTTTATAACCAGAGAATAAAATAAATGTTTTTCATTATTCAACACCTATTTAAAAAAAAACATCTAATTCTTTCATTCTATTGACAGTTCTAATCAAGAAAATAGAATAAAATCTGATGTAACTGCCCACACAGATACAAACTATTTTCATATAAAAGGGTTCGCTAAAACTATTCGGTAAGTAGAAAAATGACAACACCTATTTAGAAGAAACATCTAATTATTTTATTCAATTTACAGCTCTGATTATGTAACTAAAATGAAGTCCAATGTAACTAACTGACCACACAGATCCAACTAATTTTCAAATAGAAGTGTTCGCTAAAACTATTCAGTAAGTAGAAACATGACAACACCTATTTAATAGAAACATCTAATTATTTTATTCCATTTACAGTTCTGATGATGTAAACTAAAATGAAGTCCAATGTAACTGCATACATGTTAGAAGATGAACTTCAGTTGCCATGTATTTTAATAAATATGAAGACAAATATATTGAATTTGTAACAATAATTTCGTTTATATTTCTATAGAAAAATCAGATATGTCTTTCTATTGCTATAATAAACATTTTTATAGTTTACCTAATTAGCATTTCTTTCTGTATTATAATAGATATAAAAACTACCTACTCACTTACTTACTTTGTACTTCAAATTTAAAAGAAATTAAAAATTTTTGCTCTAATTTAGGTGCTTGAATAATTGAGAAGAGCCAATGGAAAAACAGGCATGTTGGATTATTACAAACTGGAGGAAAACTATTTTAGAATAACATTTGGATACATAATTAAAGATCAAACATTATATAACATTTTTATTCCTGTGTTTCGAAAATAATAGATCACAACAGAATTCAATAGAATACGAAATGTCTATTTTGGTCAATTAGTAGAATGCAATTAGTTTTATTACTATCACCAGTGTCTATACTTTTTATAGACAATGCTATCACCAATGTAGTTTCCATCAATAACTCAGGATGCTGATGTATATAACTATGTTTTTGCTGATGCAATCTATGGCTAGGTACAGGACCCCGGGGGACCCAATAGGCCCCGATATGAGGATCAATAAATATCAGGCACTTCCTGAAATCACTAGCAATAGCTAAAAATATTTGAGGTTTATTTCACGATAGGTACTTGTGGTGAGGCACATGTGAAATAAAAATAAACGGGGCACAAATTTACTTCTCCAGCATGAAAATTATTTTATTTCAACCGCCTACAAATTCTAACAAGCTCTAAGCAATAAATAAATAATTTTTGAAATATTATTTTTATGTACACAAAACACATGTGACAAGACAACGACATTTGACCGTCGTAATCTGTCATTGAAGTTCCATACAGCGCCATCAATCAAGACGGTGGAACAGCTGAACTAATGTACAGATGCGTTCGTATTCTAAATTTTCCGTGCAACAAATCTCAAATAATACAATGAATTGAGATTTCATATTCTCAGAATCGAATTCTCTAGGCTTTCTTTTGGGGATAAGGTCTTGGCGTTCAAATTGGTGACCACAAATTGTCAAAACTGTCAAAATCACACCATCACTTGATGGCTTATATCTTTTTTATAACAATCTAAAACCTGAACAAAATACCTCATCCCCAAGACAAAGGTCCAAGTTATATTATGTTTAAATTTCAACTCTCAATTTTACTGCATTCTTTAGATTTGTTGCATACAAAATGACCCAAATTTTGTTGCAAGTCAGGGGTGCCAACTGTTTTGAGCTGTCTAAATTGTGAGGCCCCTCTTAATATGTGCTGGTATTATTCATCTAGAATGCTAATTACTCACGTATTTTAAAATATATGGACGTTTAATTGACATTAATGGTACATATTATTGTCTCTCGCGATTGTTATCAAAAACAATTAATTACACATAATTTAAGAAATAGTTAGTTCAGCTCAGAATTAAGTTATTGTATTGTATTAACTAAGTAACAATAAATAGTGTTTTATTAAAAGCATAAATATGGTACCAATTAGAACTATACTTCATATAATAACCTTCATGGTGTGCGTCATCGTTTATGATGTATATCTTGGCATATAGCTAACCTCAAATTTAATAAACAAAATCATTAGGATCGCATTCAGCCAAATTCAAAAAGCCTATGAAATTAATAATTATCAGCTTCCTTTTCTAACTTGAAAAATAAAAATTTTTAAATATACCTACCGAAGCACAAATACAGTAGCGGATATAAAATATTGAAGGCACTAGGCAAGGCTTTTCGAGCGGCCCCTACAACCGGGATGAATCTTCTAAAATTTAACCGAAAATGGCAAGTTTCAAGACTTTTCAAAGGCTATTTTAAAACAAATCAACTTGGCAACGTTGTAACTAGCATTGCATTGGCGCGCAGCTTATACAATCTACAAAAATGGTCTTGCCTTGCGGCCCCCTGGTGCCTGCGGCCCTAGGCGGTTGCCTAGTCTGCCTATTGGTAAATCCACCACTGCACAAATAAATAACAGAAAAATTAAATACATTGAAAAATTAGTCTCAATTTTACCAGCAAAACATTTTTTTATGTGTAAAATAATCATACTGTATATTTTCGCTGTCGGTTTTGGTATTAAAGCAGTCATGTTGGTTTGTGTGGTCTACATAGAGCGATTTGAGAAAGCTCTTATTTAAATTTTTATTTTCATTTTGATGGGTAGTGTGACATCATTTATACTTCAGAGTATTTTTGTACTTATAGTGTAGTCTTATATTTACAATTTGTAATAAATTGATTTAGTGAAACTGTATCATACAGACAAATAAACCGCAGTTTCCTCTTGTTTACATGCTAAACTAGAAACGCTCGACAATAATTTGCCATCTTATTATCTTGAATTTATTTAGATTGAGACAATAGAAGTTTAGTCTTCTGCTGACAAATGCTTGTAGTGAAAATTTGTCAATAGTGAACTATCCTAAGACTATCTATCTGAGTGTTAAAATGTAGGTAATGAAAAACATCAAGTAGATGATACTAGTTGCATTGGTTTGGTTTCTGCGAGTGGTCTGTCTAGAACAACATTTACAAGGAAGTTGATAATCTGTGAAATGGCAAGTATATCTACATTTTCATGGCGCACAAACGCAGCACCTATGGTCTGACTCGTTCACAATAGCACAGAATGTGTTCCGCCGATTCATCTTCTAGACACTGATAACACTTAATGTTTTCGACCGGCACTATTCTCCCAAGATGTTAGTTTAGTCCGCAGTGTACAATAAGTATTCCGGAACTGTTTTATTTCCATGGTTAGAAGGTTTCTGCATTCAATTTTGACATAAGTTAGATTGGATTGCTGTGCAGTTCATCTAAGAACTCAGATTTATAGGTATTCTTACTCTTGACTCCATTCCTATATCCCGGGACTCGCCTTATTTTCTGGTAAGTTCTTTACGCATACCAGAACCTCATTAATTGCAATCAGTTATATATTAGGAATAACCTAGATTCACATCAGGTTTGAACTACGACTGTCAGTGCTCAGTGCAAAAAATTACATTATTCCAATGTTCGAAATTAAGTAAAAACGAATGATTGGGAGAAAAAATTACAGATTAATATGGGATATAAAGAGGACAATATGATAAATTTTGAGATTAGGAAATTTTGCTATTGTCCAATTTCGTTCGCTTAATATTCGGTATGGTCACTCTAGAAGAATCAATATGATTTATAATAATCACTTACCATCTGATAAATGTTCCGAATAAGCTTCTTTTTCTTGTACCAACAAATCACAAAAATGATCACCAACTTGTTTCAATAAAAATCTGGAGGTTTCCAAATCAAGATCTGTTGGCGGGTTATCAGAATTTGGAAGCCACAGCCTTATATCATCCTGAAAGAAAAGAAACATTCAACTTTAAGAATTTTTGAAAACCATTTCAACTACATAAATATAATGTTTTCATCATAATCAGTTAGCAGTTGACATCAAGGTACTTCAAGAGTAGCAAATACTAAAGTGACATCATGTCAAAATTGAGATAATTTGGATTATAGTGCTTTTTTGGGACTAATTTTTCCATTTTCAAATGTCAAAATGGAAGACCAAATCACTGATTGATTTTTTTATATTAGTGAAATCCAGTAAAAAAGTGCAGACATATAAAGGTTGTTCTCTAGTTTGTGAAATTTGACTGGTAATTTGTTCGAATTAAATGTGTTTTATATACTGACGTGTAGCTAACAACACAACCTATATTATGAACGACGAATGCGAATGAATAATGTCATGATTTTTAACCTACCAGAAAGAAATAGTGACATTAATTCTGCTCAAGAGATTTTAGGGAAATTACCGAAGATAATTTTTTACTGGATATAGTAACCAATCAAATTACTTAATTTCAAGTCATGTGTCAAATTTCATCCAATCACCGCTGTATTACAGCGATAATACCCTAGATGTGGTGTTTTCAGTTTGGTGTTTACTTTTTAGTAAACATTAATTAAACGTCAAACTGACAACTGGATTAAAAATGTCGCGAATATTAGGTATTGCATCTAAGGATTCAATTAATTTACCAATTGTACTTTTCACAACTGTAGTTTTAAATAAAAATGAGTACTATTTGATTAAAATTGATAAAGTTTGTATTGAAAATTATTAAACATCAGATTGGCAATCAATTTTTTGAAAGCTACAAAGTAAAAAATTATCTTATCGAATACTCCTCGGGTCTTGATAAATACTCTAAATTTTGTCGTAGAGAATACTTCAAGCGTGTTGCTTAAAGATAATAGCCCTCGGCCTGCGGTATTATCAAGATCCTAGGGGTATTACTACTGAGAATATTTCGATATAAGGTTGTCAGATTAGTCAAAAAAATGGCAAACGTCCACTAATAGTTAGGTATTTATGTACCAAGGCAGTAAAGTGGTTCTTTACGAGTCTGAAATTATGAGACGAGCGAGCGAGGCGAATAACATGCGAGTCCGATAAAGACATTTTACTGATGTGGTGCATACAAAATTTTATCGCCAACTGTTCAGAATTCAGAATATAAGAAACAGGTATATTTCATTGCATTTTATTGCGACGAAGTAAACAGCAAATATAGAACAAATCTACTTATTATTTGTTATATTGAAATTAAACGTACGCCCTGGTGCATTAAAAAAAATTAGACGTCTACTCTGTAATATTTCGTTCAGCAAAGGTTTCGGTTTACAAACGTGTGAACGAAAAATTTTGAAACGTTATTCTGAATTTTTTTCGTTGACCACTTTCTGATGTTAATGAAAGTTGGACGTTTTTAAATGGGTAGTAGAGCAAAATATCACAGCGTTGTCAGATTTTTGGATTACATTATCATTAAGTGATGAAGATCGTAGCTAATATCCATTTTATATAAATACATATCCGTTGATGTTTTCTAAATCTACAGTACTATGTTATAATATACTGCACAAACCTATAAATGTAAATAATAAAGGACTGTGATTTTTTTTACGTTTTTCATGTAAATATTTTTACCAGCTTTGAAATAGTTTGCAATGTGACAACGTTGTTCAGCTTTCAACTGCAATTTGAGGTTATGGCTCTTTGTTATAGTTAGATAAAGAAAAAGCTTAGCTGAGGCATTGACGTTTATATGTCAATGAGCTGAGGTTACGAATTTCTTACTTGAAAATATTCCATCAGTATGTAAGAAAAAATAAGTATTTCTTTTTAAATATTAAATAACTACACCATACATTCGATCAATTTTCCATAATTTTCACCGAAATAATGGATCTTATCACAAAAAGTGACGTTTCTGGCTGTCGTCCATGAACGACGATTTCTAATGAGGAATTCGTTGGCATTTTGGATACAGAGTAACAATTATCGTTCGTAAACGATATTCGTTCATTAACGGCATCGTACATACTTACAGAATAGACCTCTTAATTTTTGAAGTCGAAGGAAACAGCAAATATAGAACAAATCTACTTATTATTTGTTATATTTAAATTGAAAGTACACCCTGAAGCATTATAAAAGTTAATTCCTGAAGTGAAACGAGTTCCAACAATAATTTGTTATAAATAAATCGGAACAAAACTATTATCGAGCCGTAATAGGGAGAAACGTGACACTGACAGATGATGAATTTCGAGTAATGTAAAAGTCAAAATACTTTTATCGTCAACTGTCAGTAAAGCCGTCAATTATCAGATTGATTTCAGGAAGTAAACAAACAGTTTACCTTATCGTACAATAAAGTACTTTGTCCACGACCACCTAATAATAAGTCAATATTTTACCTCCTAACTAAAGGTATACGGTACCCATATATCAACTGTCGTGAATTATGGTTCATAATACACTGTAGTGTATTATGGTTCATAATTCCCGACTAGAGATGGGGGTACAATATGAAATAAACTATTAAATCTGTGTATTTTGTTCAGGAAATTTGTTTCTGACATATATCGTATCTATAAAATATTGTAATTTTTAGTATTGATACTTTTCATAACGATATTTTCTAATATTAAGTATTTCAAAACAATATATTTATAACGGTACGTTGTATTGATACTTTCTACAGTATCGCCCATCTCTATATATGTCAAATTATTTGAAGTAGCTGCCACAACATTTTGAGGTTAGTAATATGCCAAATCGCTACTGACTTTTATTTATTAATAAATAAATTAAGTGTCGTGGACAAAGTATAGTATTCTACTCGCAATTTATGGCCATAATTCACTTGGGTGACTTGCGCCCCTCGCCTGCGGCTCGTGACGCAAACGTCACCCATCGTGAATTATGGCTATCATAAATTGCTCGTTTAATAATATAATATTATCTAATTCCGCTATCAAATGTGACACTCTAAGTCACTCCTTGACGTTAAGTAACGTCACATTTTTCTTAACCTTCATATATCGTTATGAAAGGTAATTATGTAAAAATTTTATTTAACTGTTTTAGTTTCAAAGAATAATTTATTAATTAGGTACTGTCAAAACTGACAATGATTTCATTATTCAAACTGACAATTACCCCATTAATTTATTTCAATAGTATTTTAAGATTTATAAACATTGAAAACAACATTATTAAGGACACAGTTATTTAAAGTAAGTCAATTTTCTGGGTGATTACTTCATACTAACAATACTTCTAACACCATTCGAATCCACTTTCATATTACCATTGTAATTGAAGATTTTATTAAATATTATAAAAGCGCGGAATTAGATAAAACGTTATACGTAAACACGTTATGAAGAGAGCGACGTTGTTCAACTCGCGTAATTTGCAGAACTCGCTAGAGCTCGTTTTGGCAAATATTACGCGTGTTGAACAATATCGCTCTTTCCATAACTAGTTACGTAAATAACCATTGTCTGCCGCATTTGCGAAATGCGGCAGGTAAAGTGTTTTGACTGAAATTACTCGAAAATTATCATCTGTCAGTGTCACGCTTCTCCCTATTACTCGGATTAAGATTTATTCATATCAAGGAATCAACTTTTATAATGCTTCAGGGTGAACCTTCAATTTAAAAATAACAAATAATAAGTAGATTTGTTCTTTATTCGCTGTTTATTTTGTCATAGTAAAATGCAATGAAATATGCCTCAGTTTTTTATATTCTGAATTTTGAACAGCTGGCGATAAAATTTTGTATGCACCACGTCAGTAAAGTGTTTTTATCGGACTCGCTTCTCTCGCTGATCTCATAATTTCAGACTCGTCCGATAAAGAATCACTTTACTGCCTTGGTAAATAAATAACTATACCTGCCGCATTTCACTTTACCTGCCGCAATTGCGATTTCTTGTGGATCTTTTTGTAGCAGTTGGAAGAAGTGATAATCATATTATAGGCAATGCAAATATAGATGTGTATAGCTCATTTTGTGAAGATGTTGATGTTATAGCTAAAACATACCCTAGAGCAAATCTTCATTTATTCGGCGATTTCAATATTCCCAACTGTACGTGGCATATGAATAACTTGGGTTCAGGAGCTATTCCGACTCAACGGGCAGATGCTGTTGAAGTCGATTCAATTGAAATTATGTCAAACTAAACCACTTGATATAATAATTAATATTTTTTATGATGCTCTCTACTCAATTATAGAACTACACGTACCGATTAAAAATATTCGAAGCAAAAATTTTCGCTGTGGTTCTCTGGGGAATTATGTAAATTAACTGTACTTAAAAAGCAAGCTCATGAAGAATATAAAAGTTTTTTGAACGATGACAGTTATAACAGATTCTCTAACTTAAGATCTCGATGTAAATTGTTATCTGAACAATGTTATAATAGGTTTATTGCAGAAGCTCAGCACTCTGTACGTAAGTAGACGGTAAAGTATGTTGTAGTTTCTCCAAGGCATGTAAAGGACAGCATTCTTTACCAGAAGACATGTTTTTAGATAATATTGAGTCTAGTTCTTGGTCTGAAATTGTTAATTAATTTGCCAATCATTTTTATCACTTTACCAAACTAAAAATGTCAACATAACTCAGTTCAAAAACTGCTATCATATTAACATAGCGAATTATTACATTAATATTTATGAAATATATAAAGGTTCATCTAATCTAAATGTACGAATAGGGTCTGATCCTGATGCTATTCCAACGATCTTGTTAAAATACTGTAGTTTTGTTCTAGCTCGTCCACTTTACTATATTTTTAATGTATCGTTAGCTAATGGTCAATTTCCCGATTCGTGGAAATTAAGCTACACACCTGTTTATAAATTAGGTAACAAACGTGATATAAAAAATTATCGCCCCATTTCAATATCAAGTGCTATTCCCAAACTGAAAGTATACTGACTGAGCATGTCTCCTGCATATTCAGGAACACTATCATTCCCCAACAGTAAGGCTTCTGCCGAAGGCAAATCAACTGAAGTTAATTTACACAGACACATATATTTTCAAATTTCGGGAACCGAACCGAAAATAGAATACAGCCGTAAACCGCGAAAAACGAACTGGGAAGCATATAATGCATAACTAATTAACAGTTTAGAACGAGCGATGGGTACAATGACTTAGGTCAAGTGCCCGGGCTGTTGAGCACAACCCAAACGTTTGAATGAATGAATGAATTGAATGAGCGATGGGAAAAATTAAGAACACAACAGATCTAGAGATAGCAGCAGACCTAACACAGGAAGCAATTATCTCAGCGTTTGAAAACAACTGCCCAACGGTGAGGAAGAAATCCAACAGGAATGTGCCCTGGTGGACAAATGAACTTGCCGAAAAACGGAGACAGTTGAGAAAGAAGTTTAATAGAAATAAAGAAAATTCAGAAAAATGGACGGATTATAAGAGGGCCCTAACTGAATACAACAAACTGGTAAGGAAAGTCAAGAGAGATTCCTGGAGGAGGCACTGTGAGGAGATAGAACAGACTCACGAGTGTGCCAGACTGCAGAAGATTCTCTCCAAGGACCCTAATCAGACTATACACGTTATCAAAAAAGATAACGGTCAATACACTGGAAATGGGAAAGAAACCATGGAAGAGCTACTTAAGGTGCACTTCCCTGGATCAATACCTACCATGCCACCGCAGAACTCTCCAGCGACAGAACTGGATCGACCACGATGGGCATCCAGGATATACTGGCGAACAGCGAAGGCACTGGTAGATGCGGAAAAAACAAAATAGGCTATTAACAGCTTCAAACCATGTAAATCACCGGGACCAGACGGGATTTATCCTATCCTACTCCAAAAAGGAGGCAACACACTGCACTACGGGGTAAATGAATTGCTCAGAACTAGCCTAGCTCTAGGGCAACGCATCAGAGCTACATTTTTACCAAAACCTGGAAAATCTGGACAGGGGTGCGATTTTCGAAACCATTCGGCATTCGGGAGTAAATGGCCATTTTCGTATGAAATTTGAATAACCTAATTTTCGACATGCTCAAAAGGTAATCGTATACGAACACTTTCGTATGGCTTCTTTCGAGTGAATTCGAATTAATGTTTTCGTGTACGGAAAGTGTAAATTCACATAGCCTAGATTTAAAATATTTGTGTTTGGCATTTGAATAATAAATGATATAATCAGTTATAATATGGCAGGTTTTGATGATTTAATTCATTTAAACTTCATTAACGCTATACAAGAAGCGGAAGGGAAGAAGGGGTCTTTAACCCATTTATTAATCCTTTTGAGGATTATTCAGAAATATTGTCACATTTTTTATTAAGAGCAGCACTGGAACTTGAATCTCCCATTTTTTAACCACAAACAATAATAAAGAAAAATGCTAAATAAATGATATCAAAAGCCAATTTGGGCTCACTACACTTGATATACATATATATTGGAATATTCTTTGCATAGAACTATTAGAACTGCATAGATAAGGTACATTATTTGCTTCTCAAATGTCACAAGTGACAAGACCATACGATTATGCGGTGTTGCCGGCTGCTAAATTCTTCGTGTACGAACGTTTATTCGAATGGTGTTGAAAAATACACATTTAGCACCGTATATGAAAAAATTCATGTGGAAATAACCGTACGCGCATAATATTCGTGTGAACTCGAAAATCACACCCCAGGACACGGCTAAAGCTCTGAGACCAATAAGTCTAATGTCATTTTTGCTGAAGACTCTTGAAAAACTCCTTGACAGACATATCAGACGGTATACTGGCTACAAGACCAATACACCGAGGTCAAAATGCATATACAGAGAGGGAAAATCAACCGAAACAGCATTACAGCAACTCATAAAAAGGGCTGAATACGTGCTGGAAAACAAAGATGTACTGCTCGCAGCCTTTCTTGATATAGAAGAAGCTTTTGACAACACCTCCTATGAATCTATAGCTAAGGCGATGAGGAATTCTGGGATCGATGCCACGAGCTGCAGGTGGATAGACTGCATGCTCAGAAGTAGGCTAATAGAAACAACTCTGATGGGGGAGACAATGGCAGTAAGTGCAACCAGGGGTTGTCCGCATGGGGGAGTACTATCCCCGCTGCTGTGGAACCTGGTCATGGACGGGCTCATCAGAACCCTACACAGAGAAGGATTCAACACCATAGGATATATCTTTCGCAAGAACTTCGAGATTGTCATCAAAGATCGAAAAGAGCTTGAGGAAGAGAACGCACCACCACTTAGTAGAACTAATGAACTGATCTGGTATACACACGGATCAAAAAATGAGCTAGGCACCGGAGCGGGTATATACAGCAAGACGAGCAAATATGAAGGAATCGTCTCGCTAGGAAAATACGCCTCGGTATTTCAAGCAGAGGTCTATGCAATACTTTCATATGAAAGGGCAAATGAGAGCCTACAACAACAGGCCGATCAGGATCTACAGTGACAATCAAGCTGCCCTTAAAGCACTTCAGAGCTACAGGGTGACATCTCGGCTAGTATGGGAATGCGGCGAAGAACTTAGAAGACTGGTGACTCGGAACAGTGTAACACTGGAGTGGGTCCCAGGTCACAAAGGAATCGTAGGCAATGAAAAAGCTGACGAACTCGGAAGAGCAGGATCCTCAACTCTGATAAACGGACCCGAACCTGCTGTGGCATCCCCAGATGCTTAACGAGGTCCTGGTTGAAAGGGTGGGTGAAAGAACAACACAATAAACACTGGAAGAATACGCCCAGGCAAATACATGGGAAGAAATTCATAAAAGAACCATCAAAAAAAGTAGCGAAAGAACTGCTCTCATTGAGCAGGAACAAACTACGCACCATAACGAGGCTACTTACGGGACACTTTCCACAAAGGAGCACCTAAACAAAATAGGGCTGTATAACGGAGACCTTACATGCAGAAGACGCAAAAAGGATACCGAAACAGCTCTGCATATACTATGCAACTGTGAGTCGCTGGACCACAGAAGGCCAAAACTGTATGGCAAAACCCAAATGACGCCAGAAGACTTTTACAACCAACCAGCAAAGAACCTGTATGAGCAGGGAACGGATTGGCTGAATAGGTTGTAGTCAGAACACTAGGAGTATCCACAATAAGCCCAGGAGGCTCAGGTGGTGCCGGCGAAGGGTCGGCTCCTTTTGGAAAAAAAAGTGCAATTCGTTTCTTAAACATCAAATTTTAACTGAGGGTTCAAAATTATGTATTGAACATAAAAAAATGTGTCAGTCATGTGTTCAGTAGAACAACGTCCGTCAGTCATGTGGTAAAGGTATACCGCGCGCGCCATTTGAGTTTCAGGCTGGGTATTGCGCTATTTCTACGTTTTGTATTGTTATTTCAACAATAAGAAAACGCCATTTGATGTTTTAATTTGTGGTTCTATGAATAATTACCATTTGTATCGCATTGACAAACGATTTGATAATTAACAAATGTTTCTTGATAATGTAATTTTGGTTATTGTGATCATTTACATTCAAATGTCTGTGTTATTGCAGTGGTTTTTTGCCTCTTCTATAAAAAGCGGGATTGAAATCGCACCAAGTGAAGGCATGCAATCCTGGAAGTGCCTTACACAGAGGTTGACCTAACTCTTTCGCTAATTTCGAAACATTTTTCATCCTGTGATGGTTTTCAGTCCCAACTTCTATCCAAATCTTCGACGAACTGAGTAAATTTCCCATGTTTGCCAACATTATAACGAGGATGTGTCTGAAAATCTTATGAGAATGTTTAAATAAGTTACAATGTTGCAAATATGGAAAATTATTGCGTTATCTTCCTCTTCGTGTGTTTCGCAGCTGAAATCTTCTACGACAGATTTAACGATTTTGCTATCAATAACTTCATATTGATGATATTTACGATGGCGAGAGTGAAAGTGAAAGACAATTTGGAGAACGAGTTAGACAATGAGGAAATCGATTGAACGAAATGATTTTTTTTATATTATGTAAAATAATAAATGAATTCCCTATTTTTAATACCTGCAATAAATAATTTCATTTTTCAAGCACGTATATTTTGCGAAATTACATCTCACACAAATTTATCGTATGAATTAATTAATTGTTCAAGAACGTAATTAAATTGTGAATTATTGCAATAGCCAAAATTAAATTATCAAGTGACGTTTTCTGGTGTAGATAAGGGGAGGTTAACGAACCCTAGCTATTGTGTACGAAAATTCGTATTCTTACCGAAGTATACCTACGTCTTTTCTAGTTCGTTTCCAATATACTCGTTCTTTCGCATACATTTTATTTCCAACGCAAGAAATTCAATTTCTTACTTTTTATACCTTCAAAAATTAATGCTACTTCTATCACGTATATTTTGCGAAATCACATCTCTAAGAATTTATCATATGAATTAGTTAATTATTCAAGAACGTAATTAAATCACAATAACCAAATTACATTGTCAAGAAACTTTTTCTGGTGTAGATAGGAAAAGTTTTTCTGAATCCACAATTTTGTATTTTTTTGTATAACAATATCGCATAAAAGTATCAAATGATTCAATAAATCGTTTGTCAATGCAATACAAATGGTAATTATTCATAGAACCACAAATTAAAACATCAAATAACGTTTTCTTATTGTAAAAATAACAATACAAAACGTAGAAATAGCACAATACGCAGCCTGAAACTCAAACAGCGCACGCGGTATACCTTCACCTTTTTCACCTGACTGACGGACGTAGTTCCACTGAACACATGACTGTCACATTTTTTTATGTTCAATACATAATTCTGAACCCTCAGACAAAATTTGATGTTTAAGAAACGAGTTGCACTCAATTTATTTATCACACATCTATCCGGACTGACTGAACAGCTCTGTTTCTAATATATGACTGACCAACACAACTTCTATTTGTACATTAGAAAAGTTGTATAACAATTTTCAGCTTTAAGAAATTCATTTTGTTCCCCCCGGCAAATGATACACCATTCATATCGCACCCAAGCCACCTGTTCTACGGCACGCTTGACTGACCAAAGCATGTTTGTGAAACCCATCGGCTATAACGATTGAACAAAAAACCAGCCTTAAGAAATTGGAACAGTTTTTTTGGCTCTGGCTCTCCGGCTATATATGGTCATCCCGATTCTGTTTCTTGCATAAATCCAAATAAGCACATATACATATATAAGCGAATATATAACCAAAGTAATTTTTCCAAATTCGTTGGAAAGTGAGAAGGTATAATTTGGCTAACATATCTGAAGTTAGGAGTAAGAGGTTAGCCTTTCAACATTCAGTTTCAGGAAAAAAATGTTAATAGACAAAATTCAATTCACTAACGTATAATCACAGTATATGAACGAACCAGTATGTTATCTCGTGACGTTACACTGCCGAGCTCTCTGTGACTTACAACGTCGTTCGGATGAGCATCTCATCCGGCGGCCAGAACCAGTATTCTTGAATAAGTGAAGTGGATACTGATGTGAACGTGTGATGTGAACGGTCACTTCATGTTTTGACAAAAAAACGTATTCTCCAGCAATCAGTGCCCTCACCGATGAAAGTAAAATTCACTGTATTTTGACAGTTTACAAAGCAAACGCCGAATGTTACTTTTAAACAAAGAAGAAGAAATTACCTAACCCCAAAAAAATAAGATCTAAGTTTTTGTCACATTATAACACACATGCGCATGTTTCACCAGTTCCTTTCACATCACACATCGCTTGCTGTTCATCAAGTGAAGAGTGATGTGAAAGATCCTTGCATCGAAAATACGAAACTGTCAAGTTTTCACGTGATGTCGATGTGATCGTTCATCAGTTCGTGAATCGTGGTACTGTGCTGTGCGGCGATCCAACCAAAGTGTCGGTGGTGAATTTGCGAATAAAATTATTTATTACAGCTTATATTTTTACGGGGTTTTGGGGGTCCGTTGAACTATAGGGAAACACGAATGTTTGACTGATTTTGCGAAAAATCGATAGTACTCACCTATTTTGAGAATAATCCGTCAAAAAATTTGCGGGTTATAGATATTTTGCTGAGAAAAATCCAAAAAAAGAATTTTTTTCGCCACTTGAACCATCACTTTTGGACTGAATATTTTATACAAACAACCGTTTAAACTATCACACTGAACGGGAAAGTGATGAACAACATGTTTTCTCGCTAAAAATAACAATATTTCAGTTAGTTTCTTCGTAATATTGTTTAAATTACCACTTTTATAAATATATATTTGACAGGCTACAAATTTGTATGAAAACAGTTAAATCAAATGACATAGAAGCTCTAGCGTAATGTGTGACATGGTTGCCAGCTGTAAACGATTAAGTGAGAATCATGTTATTTTTAAAATATTAATTAATTATTGCATTCGAATTTCATCTTAGAAAGTATTGGATGGGAGGGATGAATGCATTGTAATGCACATCAATCTATTCAAGAAGAGGAAAAAAATATAATAATTGGATTCACCCTTCCCCTTCTAGAATAACTTGATGTGGATTACAAATAATTGGAGGCATTTGCCTTCCCCTCAAGATATTCAAAAAGGGGAAGGGAATATAATAATTGGATTCACCCTTCCCCTTCTTGAATAACTTAATGTGGATTACAAAGTATTGGATATCTTTTGAGGGCAAGGCATTTGCCTTGCCCTCAAAAGATATTCCAGAAGGGGAAGGGAATATAATAATTGGATTCACCCTTCCCCTTCTAGAATAATTAAGTTATTCTAGAAAGGGAAGGGTGAATCCAATTATTATATTCCCTTCCCCTTCTGGAATAACTTGATGTGGATTACAAAGTATTGGATATTTTTTGAGGGGAAGGCGGAATACAATGATTATATATTTGTTTCCCCTTCTTCAAATAGGCAATATAAGGATATCATCATATATAAAATGTGTTTATAATTTGATTCATGTTCTTGGGTTTGTCTTGAATGAATCTAACTAAAAATATAGTCTGATACAATATTTAATTTCGTATCTTAATAGTCATGTAGTATGATTGTCGAGTAGTCGATTACAGCTGGCAACCGTGCTACAAGGTTGCATATCTGTGTATGCGATTATTATTAAAATTATTTATATCCAAACTGGTTGCCTGTCAAATATATATTTATAAAAGTGGTAATTTAAACAATATTATGAAGAATCTAACTGGATTTTTTTCATAGATAGCGAGAACACATGTTGTTGATCACTTTCATATACAGAGCAATACATTTAAACTGTTTTTTGTATGAAATATCATGCCCAAAAGTGATGGCTCAAGTGGCGAGAAAAAATCTTTTTTTGGATTTTTCTTTGTAAATTGTGTATAACCCGCAAATTTTTTGACGGATTATTCTCAAAATAGGTAAGTACTATTGATTTTCCGCAAAATCCGTCAAAAATTCGTGTTTCCCTATAGTTTAACGGACCCGGGTTTTGGTATTATTTTTATAGTTTATAAGCATTTTTTGCAATGGATACCATTAAAAAGAAGAAAACGGGTAGTGTGTGTGTAGTTCGTGGATGTAACAATAAATATTATAATTGTGATGAAAAATTTTACCGTTTTCCAAAGGATTCAGAAGAGTGAGAAACTGTTTGTATTTTCATACGAAAAGTATAGGTAATACTTTATTATTTGATCTTCATATTACATTCATGAGCCTAAGTTTCATGCATTGATTTAATTTTTTGTTTTTGTTTCAGAGCTAAAGTTTGGCTCGAAGCATGCGATAGGCCTGACTTGATGCAAAAAATAGAAACTCTATACAATAGTAGTCATCGTTTATGTGGTGCTCATTTTGAACCAGACATGATTATGCAACCTCATAAAAGAAAACTTCTTTTAAAAAAGGCATTCCAACAATATTTCTTTCATCACATACTGCAATGCCTGAAGACTTTCAGACAAATGATTTATTGGAAAAGAATTTTGTTCGCTACTTTTGTGGTTATTTAATTATAAAATGTTCGGAAATTCATACTTGCAGCGTATGTGAGACGTATTCGCAAGCGTATCAGAATTTAGACGATTCGTCTTTAAACTGTTACCTTAGAGCTTATGAAAATACGAATAAGGATACTTTTGGAAACGTGAATATGCCGCATGAAAATTTTGTACAATACATCTCATTATTAGAAACATTATTCCAAATGAATTTTGAGAAAGTTGCTACGGAAGATAATATTGTTGAAACACTTATAAATATTAGTCAAACAACAGAGTTTGTACATCCTTGTGTTGATTTCCCAATAAAATATTTAATAAAACTTTTCTTCAGGGTACGACTTACACATTAAATTTTGTCAATAAAAATTTTAAAGATCATAACAAAATGAAAATTGTAATATGGAAAAACCAATAAATATTTTGTATAAGACTATTGTTTTATTCACTCATCAGTGTACTGTTCTACAATATTTAAGAAAAAACCTTTAACACGTTCAAGTCATTTTTAAACTTATGCCACATACGCCTATGGTAAAATGAATCGTAAAGAGATCCGTCCAAGGTCATCAAAAGCTCTGGCAATTTATGAATGAAATTTCGTTTCGTTTCTATACTGTGGTATAATCATTAATTTATTGTTGATAATTAGAATTCCATTTACAAATAATAATTACTATTACCTTCCCAGCACTTTTATAGTTAAACGTGGCAATATCGAATGTTTTCGGCCGTATTCCTTTGCATTGCTTCAAATAACTTTGCAAAACTATAATTATTGTCTGTTTTAAGTTTGCAGTACCGCGAATTACAAATCACCCACACCTTCGTTACTCACAATTAGAAATGTACATATTTTTTTTATTTCTTTGTTTAGGAACCAATCTCAATCATTTTACTGCAATTTTGAAGAATTTAAATTCCGAAGAAGGTGACGTCCCAGTTTTAGTGACCAACCAAATTTTCAAATCAGGCGAATTAAAATTACGACTACAAAGACAAAGAATGTAGTATTTGTTCTATCCAGTTTACATTAAATATTGAAAGAAAATTATTACAATTTTTGTGTTTTACATAATATAATCCTTACCTCCATAGCATCCTTATGAGGATCTGAAAATCCAGCGATGGCGAGCTGTCCACTTTTGGTGTACCTTAACCTTCTGAAAGCGTAGAACCTACAAAAAATATTTGGCATATTTTTGGATCGTTGATTGGGCGTCCATCTACATTCTCGACATTTGGCTAATTTTGGTGCCACCTCAAAGCAAGGTCCATCTTGTAAAAAACTCTCTCCAGTTTTCTTCAATTGCCCCACTGGTGGTTTGCGAAAGGGGTCACGCGGGGGCGGTATATCTTCGTCTTTACTTTTTTTAGGTCGTGGCTCCTCGCCTTTATCGTTTTTTGACCCTTTCGGTTTTCTACCTCGTTTTCGCTGTTCTTTTCCTCCCGAGCTTCCGGATTTTTTGCTGGGCGCTGATCCGCTCGCTCCTGAGTCGCTGTCCTTGTCGCTGCCGCTTTCTTTTTCGCTGTCGCTTCCGCTTTCGCTGGCTGCCGTCGGCGTCACTTGGGGTCCGCTTTTCCTCTTCTTTTCGTCGACGGCTTTCTTCGCTGCGGACCCCCCGCCTTTTTTTCGTTTCACTTTTGGTGGTTTTCTTTTCGGTGGTGATTTTCTGCCGCGATCTTGATCGCTACTGGACGAATCGTCGTTTTTTGCATCACCATTAACGGTCGTTTCTTTTGCGACTTTTCTATTAGCAGTTTTATTGGGAAAATGTTTCACCTTGTTTATGCTATTTACAGCCATCGATCCGACCGAATGTATGGAATTTACAGGATTTTCCTTTACAATATTGGAAATAGGAGGAGGACTTGTTGTCGTTTCGATATTTATAGGTAATGTAACGCAACTTCCAGATCCAACGACACCTGTCGTATCTTCGGCGTCTTCGCCAGTATGCCTTTGCAACCACGCTTTTTTAAGATGTCTCACTGGGTAACTACCACTAGACGAACTTTTTACAGGTCCGGGACTGTTCGATTTTTCTGAATCTATCATACTGGCATTCACTTTCACCGGCGTACCAGGTTGTTCGTCGGTAGGACCGGGTGTCACACTAGTCGGAGGAGTAGGTGTCGAGGCAGTACTAGCATGTGCCGGACTACTACTTGCCGGTACCGTCGGAGTAGCCGGTTTAGGACTTTGATCGCCTACGGAAAGGGGTCGCGGAGGTTCCACCGTAACCGCCGTTACACTGACATCAGGTAGAGTTTCGGGTAATACCGTAACATTTTGCGATAGCATATTAGTCGGTGGTGTCCTATATGCGGCAGTATTTACCACTGTTGTTATTGTTGTAGCAGCACTAGCTTTTAGCGGGCTCGGTTCACTCACCCTGGATAACTGCGGCGGTGTAGGGGAATTGTTATAGATGTTCAAAGTAGGAGGTGATGCACTAGTAGCGGGTTCTATCTTTCGTTTTTTTACTTCTAAACATACGGGATTTCCTGGATCACCGGAAATGGTTACCGGTGTATTTGACTTACGTTTAGGAGAAACAACCTGATTGTTGTCTACTTTATTCGAACTGACTCCCAAGTCTAGAGGCTGTGTTTGAACCTGAAAGTTAAAAAAAATTGAAGAACGTGTCACGGGACACACGGTGAGAACTTTAGTTCCTTTTAAGCAATAATCAAATTTTTTGAATCAATAAATAAATACACATATATTAAGGGGAATCTATCAGCAGCGATTTGACAAAATATCGAAGTATTTTTGGCAAAGAATTTTGAAGTAATGGACGTATTGAAAATTAAGAAAAAAATATATCATGTAGATTAATGTTGAACTTAGAGTTCTCATTGAATAAAAACTTTGAAATGCTAACCAAATTTTGTTGAAAAAAATATGAATAATACACATATTAAGCAAAGTTTAAGCCCTTGTAAAGAATTAAATATGGATTGAATGGAAAAACTAATTTATAAGGGGTCTAATTTGAAGCTTTATGAATACTATATAAAAATCTCAGAATCCTCAAATTACTTATGACCGTACAATTCCTTATTGAAATTCGGTTGCTACCACTAAAATATCGGATAAAAATCCATCTCTCGCTTTTCTATCCTTCTATGACTGACATTGTCTCTCTGCTTCGGTAGTCGCGTGCCGTTCCATTGTTGATACAACGCTCGCCGGTCTCCCGGTTCAGTACTGACGAAGCTTATAGAGTAGTACGTGAACCAAAATCCGCTTGGACCGCTTGGCTACCTACATGTTGCGGAGCTCCCATATTTCTAATAAAATTTTCGTTATGTGAATTTAAACGTGAGGACGTAGGGAAACAAAAAAATATACAAAGCATAATTGTGCAAGGTCGAATTTGGTAGATGCCCCTTAAGAAAGAATATTAGAATTAATTTTACTCTGGACGAAACTTCATCTAACAACCTATATATAATCGATTATTCCTAATCGATCAACAATCGATTATTATCAATTATCATCAATTGATTAATAATCGATGAATTTTGATCGATCAACGATCGATTACCAACAATAGATTAAATAGTCGATTATCAACAATCGATTATCAGCAATAGATTAATGATCGATTATCATCAAACTTTCATCAACAATCGATTAATAACCGATTGTATATAATCGATGAATATTCGAATATTTCCAATCGATTAAAAGTCGATTGTTTCCAATCGATCAACAATCGATTATTTTCAATTGATTAATCGATTATTTTTGATCGATTAATGATCTATCATTATTAATCAATCTATAATCGATTTTGATCGATTAACAAACGATTATCATTAAGTTGTAGTTAGAGTAGTAGATGAATTATTTCGTTACAAAATTCTGTCCTCGGTTTTTTTCTTCAATCTATCGATTAATTTAAAATATTCCCAGCATTTTTTTTTTAGTTTAAAACAGACGTGCGTAACTGTAATCGATGATCAACAATTGATTATTATACTATTATATTATCAACCTTTGTGTAAAATTTAAACCCGAGACATCGATAAATGGCGGCATTACAGTTTTCTCTAGCCTATGAATCGCTGCTTCGTAAACACATAACGCAGCAACGTATCGGTCAGACCTTTTCGGCGTCGCTCCAACCTAACGTAAAGAACTAAAGTTCTAATAAAGTTCTAAAAAAGATCAATCTTGCAAAAAATTATGGAAATAATAGTAAAAAATTTATCCGAATAAATTCAAGTACAAAATCACCAAAACTGCGAATACCAGCTTTGCATAGAATTTTAATGTAGCAACGGTGGTTCAGTGGTAGAATGCTCGCCTTCCACGCGTGCGACCCGGGTTCGATTCCCGGCCGAAGCATATGAATCGCTGCTTCGATAACGAGAGAGATAGAGGCTCAAGGCACATAACGCAGCAACGACATAACGTTGCGGTCAGATCTGTCGCTTCGCTCCAACCTAACATAAAGAACTAAAGTTCTAATAAATATAATATAATCAATCCGATATGAAAAAAATAAAAAAGCCTCCTACCTGTGAACTTGAAATCATAATTGGTGCATACGGTTGATGCGTCCTAGATATTTGCAAAGGAGCAGAAGTACTAGTTGGTGGTGATGTTCCCGGTCCAATCAGCTTTACTGAGAGACCAGGTGGGACATAGCCCGACGTCGTCCTATCGAAACGATCCATTACGCCGCATGTTGTTATTGGTGTCCGACTATGTGCAGGAGGAGGACATGTCATGACGGCAGGAGCTTGGTTATGAATTGGATGATATTGAGTAACTTGTTGATAAGGAGACGAAGGTACTGACGACGAAAGTGGCGGTTTTGCTGTTAGGGGAATGGGAGAACTATTTTCATGGGAAGGGCGGGTAATGGGTATTACCGATGCACTACCACCTAGAGGAGGTTTTCCGAATATCTGATGAGGTGCAGGGCTGCTGACTTTCGGTTTTGAGTTTGTGACCGTTGGAGAGGCCGACGTAAGCATAGTATAACCAGCAGTCGTGAAAGGGTAACTCGCTTTTGCTAAAATTTAAAAAAAAAAAAATTGAAAATACTTATAATTTGAAATAAAAAAATGTCTTACCGGAATTGTGGTAAAGCATCGCTTGGTTATCGGATGATCCAGTTCGGTATCTAATTTCAGGACTTTGATGAGGCTGACTATGGGGATGTTGTTGATGTGGACTCTGCCTTTGATGGTGCGGACTTGAAACGTGACTGGACGATCTGTGGTGGCTCGACGTTTTACCCAAATTTTGAGCCTCCACGTGATGGTGTGGACTAGGAGTGTGAGACAAGTGATGAGGGGACTGCGTCGGACTTCTGTATTCGTATATACCCTTAGTTTGTCCTGTTGGGCACTGGTAATGACCCAACATCTCGTTTCTCAATTTAGGACTAAGAGAATGTGCAACAGATACCCGAGGTTCTAGATGGTGAGAAATTTTTGCTTCGTGCTTGACGATCACAGAATTTTTTATTTCGTTTACCATAGCATTACCGTCTCTATCAAGAGGACCAGTTTTGGTCACCACCAAACCTGTATTTTGTGATTTGTGCATTTCCGATTTCATCTTTGGTTCAAAGAAAGCGTTTGGAGAATGGAGAGAGGGGTGATAACTGTACATGTTCAATTCTGCTTTCGGCTGGTGAACGGATATGGCGGGAACTTTTTCAACAGTAGGTTTTGAAGGTATACCTCGATGGGCTGGAGGCGGGTATTCGACTTTGGTAGGTATGCTAGCTGTTCTTTGAACCTGAAAATTAATTTTCCATTGAAAAACACTTTTTGTCGTTATAAAAGTTTATCACTTACATTGTAGTATCGATGATCCCGATTGTCTCTAATAGATGCCATATGCCTTTGCTGCTGTTCCCTATGATGCATTTCTTCCACTACTCGCTTTCTATCATCTTCAGATATACTAGATGTTCGTGCTTGGGTAGGTCTACCTGTTATAGGATTCCATGGTTCCCTCTGTCGAAATTAACACATGAATGTAAGTAACATGAATAAACAAACAAAAAATGAATATTGTTTCAAACAAACTGTTCTTACCTTTGGTTGAGCTGCTCGTAAGGATTTCTCGAAATGATTATGCAGCGCTTGTTCTTGTCTTTCTTTTTCCAACTCCTTTTCTCGTTCATGTCTATCTCTTTCCATCTTTTCCCTTTCTTGCTTATCTCTTTCTATCCGTTCCTTTTCTTTTTGTTTCTCCAACTCCTGATTTTGCCGCTCCCTATATAATCTCTCTTGTCGATCTCTATCTTGCAAAGCAAGTGCTCTTTCAGCTATTAGTTCTTCGGGGGAAGCTACTTGGGCGGTTCCATGACCAGATTGTTGGGCGGCCGCTAACATATGAGCGGGTACTCCATACGAAGCGGGATGAGGTCTTTGACTACTCTTCCACAGCATGTCAAATTGAGAGGCGGAATGGTACAAGGTATGTGGGCCGGACAAATGGGGATGATGACTGGTTAGTGGTACCTGAGGAGCCATTAGCGAAGGCGGCGGGGGAGGTACAACGGAGTAAGCACCGAGGGCGGTGGCTGTTGAATGCTGGGCCGCGGCTACTGATGCTGCAGATGACGAGGGGGGCGGCGGGCCGGCTGACGCGCTGGCAGGGGTATTAGAGTGTGACATTAGTAGCGTCTGAAACAAATAAAAAAACTATATTCTGGTCGTATTATAGTGGGAAATGTTCAAAAAGTTGAAAACAAAGTCCAAAAACTTCAATCCATGTAAATTGGAAAATCGAATCTCAATTTGACCTTCAATAGTATCTAAAATTTGATGAAAAAAGTTGTTTATAATGTAGTTTCTTGCCTACCAAATTATGTTTTCCTCCTTTTCGCGGGAGGACCCTCACCAGTTGAAAAAGTTTCAAATAAAATATTAAAATGAATTTCTGTATAACGGAAACTTGAAATCTAATCAATGAATTGTTTCAAACGATCTCTTGAATACATTATATCAGTGAATTTATGTTCTAAAATTTGAAAAATAAGATGAGTTTGTTCAAATATTAATTTAAAAATATCAAGAAAAAACAAAAATTCATCCTTTTCTAAATAAGATTTTAGCAGCATTTAATGAAACCTTTTCTGTTGAAAAGTCATCACTGTTCAATATGAAGTCAAAATAAATATTTCAATTAATTTGTCTTTATTTTTATTGATGGTGTAGGGTTACCACTGCACGTGAAATAAAATTCTATCGAGTTGGAGTATTGCAGGGAATTCTGTTTCCAACTATGTTATTTACAACTTCAGTTCGTTTGGTGGATTTTCTATAAAAATTGAAAATGACTATTTCTGTCTTTCGTGATATTCAAAATCTTGTGATTCCATTCAATAATAGTAATGAAATATACTTTTACAATTCCTACTATTTTGTAGTAGTTTACGATAATAAATTAAGCACATTGTGTACTACTTTCTACTGTTTTTATTGTCTGAACAAATAACATAGATACGAGAACCGACGTCGCTGGAATTGCCGAGGATGTGAGCCAATAACAGTAACGGCATGTGACCTAGTTTCGCTTGCCAAAGTACGTATAGCATCATATAAATCATCTTTATTTTATAGAGACCGTTAGCTTCCACGTAATTAACGTTGTGAGATGGTGGATTAACGGATTAGAAAAATTGGTGAACAAACCAACGCAAAGTGAATTTGCATAGCTTTATGTCATACTCGACTAAACACTGCCCAATTGAGAACAGACATGCATTTAAATGTATGTACAGGGCTATTCTTTATTGAAGGCCAGCTGAATGATAAAATTAGAAATTGAGAAGACACAAACATGAAAATATTTAATGTTTTTCCGGGACAATAGGTATGATAACAGTCACTAAGAGGAATCACTGGAATAACGTTTTGAAACATTTAACAAAATACAGATATTCTAAATAATCGTATATGTATTATTTTTTACATTGTATTTTTTATTAACTGATACTTCTCAAAAAGTTTATTTTTATTATTAATTGGTGTATCTATGAACTTTGTAACGAAGAAATTGTTATTATTATATCAACATTTTTCACGAGGCAATAGTATATTGTTTCACAAGGGCCCAAGACTATTCAATGCATGAGCGAACGTAGCGAAGCGAGGGTAGCTTAAAGACTGTTAAAGCATTTCCTGGTGTTTCCTTGTGTTTTCAATCTATCGAATAAACCCAAAAAATAGGAAAATATAACAAAAAGTTTGACATACACTGACGTTCAATTAAGACATTCATGTGAAACGTCAAATTAATCCAGTGAATGATTGTGAAAAACTTCAAAAATCGTGGCGTTATGAATTTTCCGCATTTGGGCTGCTAAACAATACTTTCCGCCTTATTTTCGGTGTTCATATGATTGGTTTTCCAATAAGGCGAAAATAGTATATTGCTTACCGATTAGGAAAAGGCCAATATTCCTGTTTATCCAGTTTATTCATTTTTTCATCAGTCAATTACTGTTTATGACAAGACAAAGAATTATCATGCGGAATCAGCCCCAATGTAATATTGGAAGAAATAAGTAAAGCCGAGAAAAAGAGAAGATCTGACCAATGGTAGATGTAGTAGGCTTATACAATCGAAGACTCTTCTGGATGACTACAACCTATTGAGATCAAAAGAATTCATAAGTCAAAGTAAAACTGCGCTAAGAGTTTTAACAGGGATCCTAACGGGACATTGTCGCCTGAATGGGCACCTGAAAAAGCTCAAAATAGTGGAGGAAGAAGAATGCAGATTTTGTGGAATGGAAGAAGAAACCTCCATGCACATACTTTCCAACTGCACAGCACTTCAGAATCCTAGAGCACAGCACCTATGAGATTACTGGATAGAAGAGGAACATTTGCCTAAGTTGAAGCCTGCAGACATCCTAAAATTCCTCTGGGAAATAGGACTAAAGGAACTACTAGTTTCTGAGACTCTCCTCAGAAACTGAGTAGAAGTAAGGGGGCACAATAAATCTTTTAGGTCTCAGTGAATGTCACCCCAAAACACACACATACATATAAACATACATACATACTCATTATGACCTTCCATACTAACTCATTCTGTGATTTAAATAAATTCATTAATGTTGACAATACACAGTACCTCATTTATACATTCTAGCATACTATTCGACACGATACATTTTTCGTTTTAAAACTACTGTATTTTGCTGATTTTAGTGGCCCAATTAGATTTTTAAACATTTCCAAATACATATGCCTATCATCAGAGACAAGGTTATACATCCTAACCTATTATAATAGCGTTAGGATAATTATTTGTTATTTATATCATGTTCGGAGATATCGGATACACAAGGGTATCGGCATAAATTATATTATAAAAAATAATTCTTACCTGATGCTGAACGCTGTGTATGTGCCGAACATGCGGCTCTTCGAGCAACAGGTTAGGGTCTCTCCAGACCCTTACCGGCTCGTTGCTCACTTCGTGGTGTCTCGATTGTACTGGTGACGCAGACGAAGGGGCAGAGATATATAAAAGAGATCTGCAAAGAACAAAATTATATGTAAGACAGGATTATCTTCTTTTTTTTAATAGAGACAAAATTTCTTAAATTTATTCCATTCAACGTTATGTAAACAAAATAGATAATAATCACAACTATTTTTTGTAGGATAGGTAAAGGACTATGCTTCCAGCATATGGAAAATAAAAGACCTCTCAAATGCGGATATTTTGATACCAACTTATTCGTCTTGAAAAATAGAAAATTTGATAACGCCATAAATTTGATTGCGCCAATGTTGTGACTTTTATAATTAACTCACAATTAATATTATTTTTAAAATCGCTCACGGAGATGGTACGAGTAAGACAGAGAGAAAATACGTAAACAAACCTGTATTACAGACTCCACCTGATTCCACCAAAAACGGAGATAAGAAATGAATAAATAAAACCAGACAGTGTTCAACCGACCTAATTTTGCGAGTTAATTTTTATAGGTATTATGTTGTTTTTTCTTTGTAGTATTTTGTAGTGTAGTTGTTGGCATCGGTAACTCTTAAAAAAATAGGATAGGTATGCGGAAAAGATTTTTTTATATGCTAGATGTTGAATGTCTTAACTGTTAATACAAAAATGCTTGTGAAATGTATGTAGGTAATGAACCCAACGTAAAGGGTGATACTAAAAGATAATGTATAATTCCCGTCTTACGCGCTCCACCTTCCCCCCACAGGCATCGCCTGAGGACCTCATTACCTTCTATCCGCGAAGTGTAGCTGAAAAAAAAATTCTATTGGCCTAAGCCGGTTTTTGTTTTTATGTTTTTTTGGTAGCTAAAGTCGCCTTTTTGTTTTATTAAATTTTTTTGGATGGCCGAAGCCGGGTTTTGTTTAATTTTTATATTTATTTGATAGCCGAAGCCGGGTTTGGTTAAATTTTTATATTTTTTTGATAGCCGAAGCCAGTTTTTGTGTTATATATATTTTGATGGCGATGAGTGTTTTCCCTTGCGTGACATAAAAAGCACCGTTAACTGAATATAATTTGCATCATTATATTTTTTCATGATTAGGTATAGTTCGATCAGCAGCGTCAAGTACAGTATTTAGTAATCTGGTTGATGGATAGCTAATATTATGTTGGTGTCTAGCCATAGAGTAATAAATAAGAGGTATGTTAAACGTGTAGAGTTTTGTGGCACAAAGTTACCACTAGCGCCTACGTTGGCTATTGATACGAACTAGCACTCAAGACGCGCGCTTTTCGAATTTTCAAGCTTTCAGCATACGCGTATATTATACCATATTTGCAATTGAATGATTTTGCACTTCAATATTTGTTTTTTAGTCTTTCAAGTAAAGTCTTCAAAGACTAAGAAATAACATTATTGTGCTAAATAATTCAGCTGCAAATATTGTATTAGAATAATATTAATGGGGATTACGGTAGGAGAATAAAAAAACCTTCTGCAAGTTAGAAAATATAATATTATTAATTCAACCGGGATCGCCGAGTTGTACCACAAGATATCAGGTAGGTGTAATCCTACCGCCGAGTTGTACCACCGAATTTCCTGGGAGGATTAACGATTTAAAAATAAAGTCTAATGACTAATGACCTTAACAATTTTATATAAATTAGGTTTAAGATCAAAACATCCATATACCTATAACAATTTCTACATACAAAAATAAAGATGAGGCCTTTCTCACCAATGTTCAAGATCAAAACATCCATATGTAAGTAAATAAAAACAAATATGCGCCTAAATACAATTTATTATTAGTGGTACTGGGTATTCCCTCAATAATTACGGCTTATGTGTAATTTCGTAATGATCCTGATACTGACCTCGATGGTCAGTATAATCCCCAATAAAAGCGGAAATGGATTAACTCAGGTAGTCGTGGTACAACTCGGTAGTCCCCAATTCAACATCTTCCATACAATAAGATATCCAAAATAAGATACAAAAACAGTCAATACCTATTATACCTGAATGTGAATTGGGATGGAAATTGTACTCTGAAGTTTAGAAAGGAAGTGCAAATTTTGTCAATCTAAGTGAGCCTGTAAAATTATTTTTAACAAAGTGATCTTCACGCAAATAACACCTTTTATTTTTAATAAGTAAAGTTCCTTATTTCAAACCATTTATGAATTCGTTTAATATCTAGATCAGAAAACTATAGTATGTACAAAAAGTACGAGGAGTAATAAACCCTAATTAAGTATGCAAAACCTTTACAGGGAGCACCATGAAATTTTTGATAAATCTCTTACTTTAAATTACATTTCTTCCGTAAATCTAAAAACCAGGTAGATCGACCCCGTATTTGTTTCAGTTGTAGCAAAGTTTAGGGTTTCTTCATTGTTAAAGGATTAGCAGATAAGCAATAACGCAATACAGTGGTGTGTATTTTGGGAAAAAAATACGTTTCAAATTATAATAATATAATAAAAAATGAAAAGAAATAATTATTGGAATACATTTATTACTTACATTTTATTCTATATCCGACTCGGAAGAGGAAGAATCGTTGTTGACATTAATAATAATAGGGTCGATTAAATCATCACAAATATTGTCAATTTTCCACATATTTGCCTCTACTTTGATAACATGCTCGATACAGTTTGTCCAATTTTCCTTACTAACATGACTTACAGCACTCTCAAACAATTTCACAACATCGTTTATTTTAAAATTAGTATTTCTTTTCCAACTTCCCCCTTTACCTGAGCCCATATTAATTCTATGGGATTAAGTTCACAATGATAAGGGGGAAGTCGAAGAACTGATATACCACGAGAAGAAGCCATTTCTTCTACAATGTAGGTTTTGTATTTATTCTTGTTCATTTTTGCAATTCTGTAAAGTTCTTTCCTTAGTGGATCTTTTGGAAACTTAATATTTTTCGAAATAAGCCACTCCAAAAGCTCTGCTTTACGCCAACGACTTGTGGGCAATGCTTCTCGTAACCGTGAATGGTAACTTGCGTTGTCCATAACAATAACAGCCCCTTTTGGAATCAGATCCAACATTTGAACAAACCATTCCTCGAACACATCCCCATTCATATCTTCGTGATAGTCCCCCGTGCGTTTTGAAATAAAAGTTAATAATCCACCATCAACAAAACCTTCAGAACTTCCAACATGGACAATGATAAGTCTTTTTCCTTTTCCAGATGGTGGCTGCAAACCTAACGACAAACCTTCCACGAATGCCTGCCTTCCGCTTTTAATGTTTTCATCTTGCCAAGATTTGGAAACTGTATATCCAGCATTTATCCATGTTTCGTCTAAGTAGAAGATTTTCAAATTTTGTTCTCTGGCATGTCGAATGCTTCTTAAATAGTCTCTTCTCCAAAAAACTATTTCCGGTTTATCTATCAAGAGAGATTTTCTATTATGTTTTGTATATCTGAAACCCACATCTTTCAAAAGTTTGCATAATGTCATTCTGGAGAATTTTGGATAGTCCGTATCTTCTTGCACTGATGTCATAATTTTGTCAAGTGTTGGAATTTCCTTTCGTAAGTAAAATCCATGGACTTTACGCCTTAGTCTTTGTTTTAATGACTCATCGAACTCAATTGGTTTTCGGCCTGAAGGAGTTTTAGGGGGTTGAAGAGTTCCATTCTTGCTTTCTTTGAGTAATCTATAAATTGTTGATTTAGCAACACACAACA
>CAJUYH010001572.1:0-26997 GCA_910591685.1 Galerucella tenella
TATATATATATATATATATATATATATATATATACACATATATGTATCTGTATTTATTAATATAATTTTGAAAATATTTCTCTGTTCCAATTGAATGAAGATAAAGGAAAAAAAAAATGAATATTAATTGCATTGGGAATTGTTACACAGCATGCGCCAGGTGTACCGAAGGTGTTGGTCGGTAATCGACTGCATTTGGCTTTCAAGAGACAAGTAGGTGAACGAGATGCTGAAGCATATGCAGCAAAAAATCATATGGCATTTTTTGAAGTGTCACCATTGTGTGATTTTAATATACGGGAAAGTTTTTCGGAATTATCGCGAATGGCATTGCATCGCAATGGTATGGAGAGATTGTGGAGATCCAATAAAGGTAAATGTTTCGTTTATTTATATTTGAATGATTATATAAGTAATATTGTATTCATTGGTTTTTTATTTGTTTTTTTTTTCCCCTTCTCTGCTTTTGTATCGGTTCAGTGCTCAGCCTTCAAGAACTTGCATGCCGTGCAATAGTAGCTAGAACAACGGTCTATGAAATAGATCAATTACCATTGCCAACAACAATAAAGTCACATTTAAAGTCGTATGCAATGACAACTACGTCGCAACTCCGTTATAATGGCAATCGTTCTCAAAATTCAAGCAAAAGTCTTGGATCTCATCATCGAAAGTTGCGGTTCGTCGGAGCGGGTCACAATGGACTAACAACACCGGGCAATTCACCTGGCAGCATAACCGACTCGCGTTCAAGTTGCGCTGGTCGTAATTCTTGCGCAATATCCTGAGGGTAAAATTATGCCGATAGTCGGTTCTTATTCCATAAATAAATATACAGAACATCTCATCAACGTTCTTCCCATTGTCTCTTTCATAGGCAATAACAAAAAATAAATTAATGATACGACTAAACAGATAAACATATTATAGAGTGATATGTCGACGTTTCACAATAATAATTGAATGCATTGGGTTTAGGTGATAAAAATTTTAATATCAACTCTGGAATTAATCAGTTGTACAGTGAAAAGAAAAATGAAAAAATGTACTTGCCGTCAATTAGATACTGATAATATTATATGGAAATTATTCATTACTGATTGAGTGGCGGTATGATACAGGCAATAATTGAATATTGAATATCAAATTGTAAGAAAGAAAAAAAAATTTTTAAATCGGGATCTTTATATATATATATATATATGTATGTATATATATATAAGTGACAAAAGTTTTACAGGTACTTATACACTTAATTTCCCTTCTCGGCAGTTACTCAATCATTCAATAAAAATAATTTTATTTGCGATGATTATATTAATATTATCGTCACCATGTGAAGAAAAGGAAAAAGAAAAAAAAATATTGTGTGATGATGACTCAACTGATTCGTCCGTATTTAAACTATACCAGCGTACAATTATGAGAGATTGTAGGATTTATTCATGATGATGATTAGAATTCATTAAATTATATTCAATGTACATATATACTGCTAATATTAATATTACATATATTTTAAATGTTGATGTTTGCAATTTGTTAATGAAATAAATAGCAACTATAGGCATTGCCGTACAAAATACGCGCATGAGACACTTTTAAAAGCGTGATATGTAATGTATTTCATATAATTCTTTATTAATTAGTCGTTTCGAATAATCTGATGACGGAACGAAATGAAATGGAGCAAAAAAAAATAAACATGGCACTAAAAAGGTCTATGAAATATATCTAATGATAAAAAACATTCTTGATAAATTCAACGCATGAATAAAAAAAAAACAAACAAACAAACACTAAGATTATACATAAGCAAAAAAAATCATGAATGTATATTAATCAAACAGTTGGATATTGTCCACTTGAAAATGATATACAATTATTTTATACAACAGTGACTTTATCAGAATTTTGAATGAAAGCATTATTGGATAAAAATAAATACAACATTTTTTAATGAACGACGACGAAACACCCAATTAGTGCGCATTCATCCGATAAAATGGTAGCAAGCGGCTGAAACTTAGAACACCATCCGTCATTTCATCAACGCTATTTCTTTAAATTAACTTGATCTTTATTTTCTTATTGCATAGACCAAATAAGTTCAGTATACACTTATGTATATACAGTCAACATAACACTTGGCTTATACTATAATTCAATATGCTATATATTGAATGAAACAAAAAAGTACAGCTATATTTTTTATTTACACATTAAAATTGAATTGAGAAAATAAAAAAATAATATAAAACTTCTCATACACACAATGTCAGTTATTTTTTGTATTTTATTTTACATTCAATGTCATATATCTCAATACAGGAGAACGCATCCAACTTTTCACTTTCACCTACTGTCACTTTCTAAAATCATGAGTACCCCATGGTATATATGTATATGTGTACACAACTGCATCGTTTTCTTTATCAGAATTCACAAACCAATTTCAGGGTACGATTGTGGCGATGCGATAAAAAAAAATTCACTATCATCCATATTTTATTAAGAAAAATAAAAGTGGAAATAGAAATGATAGTGGCTATTGTGTGGCTATTGTGTGAATAAAATTGTAATTGCATAAACAATATATGAATGAGGTAATCATGCCCGGAATTATTTTTGAAATGTTTACTTAATGTATGATGAAATAAAATCGTAATTGACATTCTTCTAAGAATAAGAAAAGAATTGTGGTGTTTAAATGATACTAGCGTTATTATTCTTTGTAGATTGTCATTGTACATATAAATTTTATCAACGCCGTTAATACATTCTGACATTCCGTTCATGAAAATAATAAAACACAAGAGAATTTAGATAATGATGTTGTAATAAAAAAAAATATCAGAGTGACAGAAAGAAAGGGAGGGAGAGAGAGAGAGAGAGGGAGAGAAGGAATAAAGAGAGGGAGTGCGTATTATCACGGTGTAAGGCGACAAATAAAATATGAATAACTCAAACATATTTTTGTACACTGTAAAAAGTATGTTTTCAAATTTCTCCACTTATTATCTCCAATAGACTTGTTTATTTCCAATACATTGAAGCAATGGGTAATGTCTGAAGAAATTGAAAATGCACATTTTCCAAATAGTAATTGAAACATATATATTGATGATAAAAATAAACAGAAAGAATAGAAATTTTCATATGTATTTGTCCATAAATCAAGTTACTTACAATTAAGCTATAAACGAAAAAAAAAAAAATAGAATACTAATTTGTTTCATATTCTTGAATAATATCTATATATAAATAACAGTAATATTTATTTATGTTCATTTATACATATATTGCAAAACTTCTATTAATAAACACTATAATATTGACATTTGCAAACTCATCGTGTTGTTTGTAGACAAAAAAACACTTCCAATATCCATTCGATGATATTTTGTTTTTCAACAACAGTTGTCACATGGAAAAATAATTCATTCTGCCATATTTTATTATTCTATTAAAATCAAAAATCTAGAACAATATTCAGTTTTTAACGATAATGTCGAAAATTAAAAAATTTAATGATGGTGGTGAAAGACATATTCAAACGGCTGCCTCTGGCGATGGTGATCCTGTACCACAATCACTTAAAGAAGTATTGCAATTGATTAATTCAATGAATAGACGTTTGGAGGATTGCGCCATGGAATGGCAATCCACAGTTTCCAAGAAACAATGGAAAATTATAAATACCCAATCACTAACAAAAAAATCATGGGATCAATCGCTGTTTGAACGAACATATTTTACCGATAAAAATTTGGATGAGGGTTTTCAAAAATTATTGGGACATGTCCGAACATTTATGGAAAACGTGAACGATTTTATTGGTATGAACAAATATCATCTTGAATATTTTTGTTTGTCTATGATTGTCAATTTTATTTATATCTTTAATAAATAGGTTTATTGCGTGGTGAAAAGCCAATATCAATATTTGGAAAAAAGAAAGATGCCCAGAACCAAAGTACTGAAATACCATTGTCACCCATAATTGTAGATGAACTGAATGAACTGAATGAAAAACATAATGTAACGCCACTTGACCTTTCACTGCTTGACGATAATAAAGCGATTCCACACAGTGGTCGTAGAAGAAGCAAACGACTCGCTGACAATTTAAATTCCGATATTCAGCATTGTTTTTCTGATTTAATTAAAGCTAAAATTGATTTGGACACAAAATTCTTAGGATTTGAAGCTGTGCTCAATGGTAGCACCAGCGTACGAGTACCATCATCCAAGGAAGTCTCTTGCTTATGTCAAATATGCTCCAATGTATTGGTAAATGACAATAAATAAAATGTTACAAATTATATTTCTAAATATTCATTGTGTAAATAAATGTTCTCAGGAAGCAGTGATTGATAATGAAAATATCTTACGAGAGGTAGGAGCAATGCCCAAAATCCAGCGTGTTAAAAGAGCAGCTAGTAAGAGATTATCACGTTCAGCACGAATTTGGAAAGGAAATGCAGACGAACGACAATCATTATCTTTTGCTCATATAAGCGGAAAATCACTGATTTCACCAAAAAACATAACAAATCCGTAAATCTCGCATTCATCATTGTCAAATGAAAGATCGTCAAAGGTATATCTATATAATAAATATATATACATGATATTTGCTTTTGGAAATATTTTATAAACATGTTTCGTTGAGTCAATCGCGTAATTGTACGACCAATTACTACATTACAATAAAATATGAAATATATAGTAACCTATATACCTTTTCTTTTATTATTAACTGTGATGAGTTAATATTATTATTTATCTGTTTTGCGAATTGTACAGCAACTTGGAGTATATAGATGTGAATAGAAACTATGTCATTGATCATTTTTTGCATCCGAACGGGAAGATCATTGAAATAATTACCAGTCACAATCGTACCGCACACATGTGCTCTATGAATATTACAGACTAGAAAATAATTCGCAGCACACATGAAAAATATCACATAACATCAGCTATAGTATGAAATATGTTATTATAATTGGTGACAAACCTATCCAACGTTTGTTAAAGTACTTTATTCACGGGCCATTTAAATATCACAATAAATTGCCGGTATTTTGAGATTTTTTAAAATCGCCAAATCGACGCAATTATTTTGCATTCAAACCATTTTTAATGGTAACAAAGCAGATGCATAGATTACTAGTGCGGATCATTATTATTTGCTCTCCCATCTTTATCATTCATAATTATATCCACACAAAAATTTTATGTACATTTATATAAATATGCAACGTGGATATAAATAAAAAATTTACCATTGCGACAATTATTATTTATTTTCTACGTTAAATACGTAGAGTCGTATAATAAATTTGGCCAATTATTTATAAATTTATTAATCTTGTAAAAAAATATACTCAAAAAGTCACATAATAACATAATCAATTATGCGAGTATTATTAGTACGATTACAAATCATTGAGAAGATAAACGATATAATTCAATTTTTTTTACCATTTGTTCTTTTTGCATCACGATAATCTTGCACTAATCTTTCGAATTACATATTATTATTAAATTTATATTTTTTTTCGCGTGTAAGAAAAACATTTAAGGTAAAAAAAGTACAAACAAACAGATCTCAATCAATTTTCAATGTTACTATAATCAGTGCAAGGATTTCGTTGCAAGGCAATTTTACGCATAGCTGTCAATAATCGAAACAAGCAAGCAAAACAAATGAATTTTACTTTCAATTGACAAAAACATCAATCTCAATTTATTATAATATGTCTTACAATGAATATATATTTTTATTTATATATCATTGACCATTTTCAATAAATTAGCGTATCACGTCTCGAGGCACTAAGTTCCTCATCAGGATTATTACCGACTAGTTTTCGGTACAAGAACGCACTGGAAATGATAAATTTCTACAAATCAATTCGATTCGCAGATTTCTTTAAACAATTCAATGGTCAAACGGCCGAATATTTAGATGAAACTTTTGAATATACTAGTTGAATTGCTGTTTGTCATAATTTTTGTTGTCTTTTTTTTGTTTTGTTCAACGCTGTAAATGAGATCTGTTTGCTTGGAAACGAAGTGAGAAACATGCGTGAGTTGCCATTTCGCCGTGTTGCGAATATTGTTTTCACCTGAATTCGTAAATTTGTATACTGTGTTCAGGAACATGCCTCAAATTCAGCGATTGATACCTGAAATATTTTTGCAATTTATTTATACGGTAAACAAAATTTTTATCAAATATATTTAGCATTATACTTTGATAAATCAAATATACGCCTACATACCATTCTGAATTCCGATGATAATAATAACCTTCGATGGACGCTGCCGATTTCTCAAAACATATGTAATAAAATCCAGCAAATGAAGCACCATTAATGTCCTTAATTGTATGGTCAGGAACTAAAAAGTGTTCTTTCCATCTCATAAACACAAAGTCAGTACCTTTGAGTGCTTCATAATCAAACGAATCGGAATTGAATGTTTTGGCGTATTGGCAAAACGATTCAAATTTACTCTGAAATATTAAATTTTATTATAATCTAATTGAAAATTATACAGCATGTCAATTAAGCCAAATATTACAGGCAAAACCTACCCAATGTTTTTTATCAACATCTTCATCAGCATCCCACTTTCTAGTGAGGAACGGATATTTCTTTGATATTATTTCTCCATCAAAAAATGTCGTAAGTGTAGGAAACTCCTCAGTCAGACCTTTAATCTTCAGGTATCCACATAAGTAGCTATTTTCCTCATCAACATGCTGGAATGAACAAAGAAAAACGTGATATTGCACTTTTCTGTAGAGAAATATGTGTATTTTGAGGCTAAGAATGTTCAAATACGTCATTCAATGTATATTCCAATGAGCTCCACTAACCTGTAAAACTACTTCTACGTCATAGCTATTGCCTTTTGATTTTTGTGAGCCTTGAAATTTTGATCCATTGTACAAAAGTGATTTTGTTACTCCTGGTTGCTTAGAATTGGCTGGTGGTGGTGGTACCACATCTACCTTGACCGGCATTCTATTTTACACCACGAGCTAATATTTTAAACTCGATGCACAAATAAATAAATCTTCATTATAATAATTTAATCCAAACTGTCAATATGTGGAACAGGTGCTGTTATTGATATTCGTAAAATACAGTGTAATGGTGAACGACAACAGAAATACAAGAAATATTTTTCACAATTAAGCAGACTTCTTTAGTTTGCAATCAAGTATAGATACAAGTACTGCCACTCCCCGATCACGTTTTAGCAACGACGCAAATTCTACCGGTGGAATATGTTATTGCAAATACACTATTAACCAATGTTGAAATGCGCGACGAGGCAATTTTTTTACACGTAAACGTTACAAAAAAATTTTTACGTCAAGGAAATGATCAAAAGGTCATAGTAGGAGAGATGCTGGATAAATACCGGATATGCATATGTTTCGTGAAATCGCGCGAAGATAACTTGACATAAAATATGGCCGCGCGCGGATTATCAAAATTGTACAAATTTTTTATCCTATTTCAAAATCCAAATATTCGGAAAATTCTTTTAACAGAGATTAAGTTCAATTAGAAATGTGAACACACATGATATCATTTTTCCTAGAGGTTTTATTTTTCATATTGAAATCATGAAATTTTATCGATTTATGCTGATGGAAGTGATGATAAAACAGAATAGTGGAAACAATAGTATAATAATGTGTAGATGGAAGAAAAAATAATACGTGCAGTGGCGCCCCTACATCTTCTATGAAATGCTGGACATTGCCACTGGCTGTGTGTTCACTTTCTATTGGCACATTATTCAGTCCGTGGTATAGATATTCACAGAATATATTCAAAATTAAACGATTGATCCCGCGCAACTCTTCTCACATTTGGAACTAACAAAATATATGGCATTGTTGCACGCTGACTTCGAGTAAAAAAAAACTGACGTGTTAATGTTCAAATTTAGAAATTTAACAAAACTCAACAATGGAATCGTTGGGTAATGTGCCGTGAGTATTGAAACCTCAAATTAATTATATTATTGGCACAATTTAATTTACCACATTATGAATTTCAGTTACTGCAAAGGTTTGTGGTCGGTTATTTCAAGCACGACAAGCCGATGTGACAAAGCATTAGTGACAAATGAAATTGAAAATGCCAAAGATTTACTCAAAAATGGTCTAAATTTCTTCAAAACCTTCTCCAAATTATCATTACAAAATGTACAAAAAGTCAATCCTCCAGCAAGAATGTACGATCTCATGGCAAAACTTGCTCCTCTCCTCGTAAGTATTGAACTATTTTTGGCTATTATTATTTGTTTTTAACTTAAAGAAATAAACATAATAGCAATGAATATTTATACTCTTTAGAATTTGGATGCTACAATTGCATGGGAGTTGACATGCAATTACATGATGTACGAGTACAGAAACAGTGCAGAGACAATTGCATCTCAACTTTCGGATCTAACCTCAATCAAACTCTTAATTGAGGAAATCTGGAATTTTTATTTTTCCGAACGTATAACAATGATAAAGTGTTTGAAATTAATGATTGAATATCGCGACAATGAAAAACATCCATATCAAAAGGAATTCGCGAAGTTTTTCATAGATATACCGTTAGCTAGTTTACTTGAATCGATATTGCAGCAGATAGACGGATTAAAATTCAAAGCCACAAGTAAATCTCATCTATTAACTGATGATCATCTATACAAATTATACAACAGTAGCCTCGTAGAGATGCGCGAATTATTACATATGGCTACGATGCTATTGGATTGCGTTCATCCAGAAAATTTTGACAACATATATGGATGTATCTGTGGTGAGCCGCGACGATTAGTAAGTACTAAGAGTCATGAAGACAAAGAATCTATAGCTAAAAAACTCGAGGAAATTTATCACTGTCAGGCAGCACTATGTGTCGTTATTCTTGATGTAACCAAACGATGTCAAAACGATTCCAATTTGGATAGAATTACTGAATGGATTCACGGCGTCAGAAGAACAATGCAAGACAGTCTAGAACACAAATGTTTACGAGACAATAGTCCAGAGGATGGACCGCTACTTCTCGCTTGGATGTTGGCCAATTACACGATAGAATCCGAAAATTCTGAGGCATTCAATCTCTACCGACCGTTTGGCGTTCGCGCTGTGCAACTCAATGTCTTTCGTATGTTGCACAATCTCATGGAGAGCGAAATGATCAGAGAGACAACTCTGTATGCTCAAGTAGTACGTGCCAGTGTATACAATCTTTTATCATTGCTGTGTTCATTTATTGATGATGATAAATTAAGTAAATTCGATTCAATATTTGACGCTGTTGCATCAACATTGCGCTATCCAGAAACTGCTACGGAGTTTTGGAAAGATCATGAGGAAGAAGGAGGCTTATGGCCATTCTTTAATCGGGCAGTTTCTCTATTTCCATATCGATTTGAACCTTTCACCAGTATTGCCACTGGATTAGCCAGTGCATCAATCGCGAGTGCTCAAAGAGTTGCAGCTAAACTTGAAGAACTAAATTCTGTAACGTTAGAAGTGCCACGACAACGGAATAGTCATACAATCGGCAATAACACAAATTGCCGAATGCCATATCGTCCATACGAGCGTGAATGCATAATATACCGCAATGATTTCGCCATTCCAGAGAACTGCGAACGAATTGAATTACAAAATTGTGGAAATGATATCGATATAATTACATGGCGTATAAAATCCCGATACGGCGATGCATTCCATCATAAAATTGAACAATTATTTGCATATGCTGGCAGTGGTATTATGAATATTAGCGACATTCAGAGCAATTTACCCGAACATGTTTCACAAGGTTTTGCACTATTGGAAACTTTATTAGCAGCCAATATTGAAATTTCACCCGGTATGGTAATACCAACAGAATTAAGCCTAGAAGTGATCAATCGTTTCTCATATCCCGTATTACCAAGGAGTTTATATCGAGTGGTTGCCGCGTGTATTCGCGTAACGGCAAAGCTCGTTCTCAAATATCCCGAAGAAGTATTCACGCGTATGCGTATGGGCGTTTATCCGAAATTTAATGATTGGTATCAAGATACAAAAGAGTTGGCGCGCGCTGTATCATTCGATGGTGGACTTGTGGCGTCTTGGTTGTCCGGCATTGAAACAATAGAGCATAGTTATCCAATTTTAAGTGCTTATTTGGATACACTGTATAACTATTTAGTGTCAAAACACAGTGAAGATGCAATGCACAATGTTGAAATACCCGGAATAGTATTTCTTCTTCAAGGTGTTTTACCAAAATTGGACTCGTGGTATTTTGCATCGGAAACCGAACGAATTGAATTGTGGTTAAAGTCCATGTTTTGCATTCATCATGCACTCGATGCAAAATTATCAATTAATGAACCGCGGAAAAAACTTCAATTAGTTGTGGTTTACAGTCTGCTCTATTTGGAACCAAGACACGCTTTGCTCAAGTTAGTTAGAACTGGTGAGAGGACATTGAGAAATAGAATGATGAATGAATCCGATTGGATAAGTGGAAAAGGATTTAAAGTGATTGAGAGTGTTCGACTGGCACTGTCATTGGTAAATAGACTTTTGATGTTTCGCACAGGTCTGGGATTGAATGACGACGAGCGTTCACCTCTAGAGGTTGCTCTTTACACATCCCCATCTCTCCCAAATGCTCTTCTGATTGTGCCAACAATAGTGAATTATTTATATGTTGAATTTAGTCCATCTTTACAAGCAATGGCGGTGAGTTTATTGAAAAAATTCGCACAGGGTTTTTCGATGTCGTTGCTAGTTTGTATGGGTATGGATGGTACGTCAATACGTGGTACTTTTGCCTCACGACTCATGTCACCCACGTGTTCGGTCAAAGTTAAAGTCGCTATATTGGAGTTGGTCGCTGTATGTCTTGAACGACAACCCGGACTTACCGAGGCGCTCTTCAATATTATGCATCAAGCTGAACAGAAACGAATTTTTCCACGACCAGCTGATCAATTTTTGACCGAAGGTTGCAGCCAATTTTTGGATCTCTATTTAAAAAGAATATCTGAAGAGAATGAAATTGTTCATGACAGACTTTACGACAATACAATGAATCTTTTACGTGCAATGTGGTATAATCGCAATACCATTCTCGTCAATTATTTTCGCAAACGCGATAATTTTTGGAGTCATCTTTTCGCGCCACTTTTCCGGCCATTTATCAAGAGTATCCGTGGATATTCGCACCTTATTGACATAGCTACACTCGAATTATTTGAGTCATCGCCACCGTCAATGCTCGAGGACGATTTCACAAAGAATTTGGAAAAATTGCTTCATAAAGACAATCATTGGGATCGTGTAATTGAATACATTCTCGTCAATGAGCCGCAACCTGACATTTCGCCCGACGATAAAACCAAAGAAGACGAGAGTGAAACACTTTATGCAATTGAAGCGCCATTGTATGAAGCAAATATTGAATCGTGGTATCACTTCATTGTTATTTCAACAGACACAAAAATTTCGAGAGAATTAATGACGAAAATGGAGCCTTCAAGAGTCCAATTTATGACACGATTAACATTGGAATCACTATCAACGCGCGTCAAACGAACAAAGAATTTCAGCGATGCGCGAATTACAATGTTACTTGCCTCATTGGCACTGCGGTGTATTTCAACCTGGAAAATGAAATGTGTGAGTGACGAATCCGACTTTATATCAAAAATCGTTCAACTGATGGCAGATACATTTCATTCTTATCAGAGTTATGGTATTGCACTTCGACGAATACTAATGTCACTATTGTTGGGTTGCATTCAATTGGTTAAAGATACAATAGCAGATGACAAGGCAAGTCTTGAATATCTTTTGGTGCACGCGTGTATGCTATCCTCCATTGAATTACGAAAACTACACGAAGCAATGCAAAGAACACAGGATGTTCAGGCAATTACTGGAAGCAGTACCCATGTGTCTGAACAAGAGCACAGCGCAAGACTCCCATTGAATCAAACTAAACTGTCTGAGGAATGTACACCAGCCACTTTGACAATATGTATGGTTACACAGTTATTACGGTGCAATGAATCAAAACAATCATCGAAATTTGGTTGTCGATCGGCGTGCCTGCATCTACGTCAAATAATTCCAGATCTTATGAATCGTTTAAGCTATAGTCTGCAGAAATATCACTATATAAGTTTCAGTCGAGCAGCATTAGAACTATTGGGAACAATTGTCCGTTCACCATATTATAATCCTTCACCTCGACCTATTGACAATGAAGAGGCAATTGCCAAGCTACTATTGGCTCTCATTCCACCCGCCGCTATTGAACACAGTATGCTCAATTCTCTGTACAGTGATCGGGTGTGCCAAGGTGAGTGGCGTTGCCAGGACTGGTGGTTAGTATATTCTTTAGGTTTGGAATTTTTCACTGGAATGGTGATGAGTGACATGGACATTAGCGATCAAACGCCTTGTCCACCAACTCATGTTTCGCCGATAATTCTATTCCTTGGCGCGCACGAACAGCAATTGACTGAAGTAGCAACATTGTTGAGACACACCGCAGATCTGGTGGCAATTGATCTTGTTCAATCCTTGGTGGCATTAATATCTGCATTAACAATGCGTCCAACCATTTGGAAAATGATTCAGCCGAGTGTGCGTGAAGGACTTATGAAATGTATGTATTTAATTTATGACAGTACAGTGAATTTATTGTTGCGACCGAGAATATTGAAATTTATTATTGACGGTGTGAGTGTGGAGAGCGCTGAAGAACTTCATTGGTGCGATGAAAAATTACCAAGCAGTGAATTAAAATTGCTTGTAAACAAACTTATTGTGGTAAATTGGTGGTGTACACAAAGCTTTGTACGTTTTTCACCCCGATTAAATGCTCTAGTGGATACAATACATACACAAGATTTTTGGCACACTCCATTGGCAGAGATGAATTTTGGACCGCCACAAATGTCAATGACTTCGGGACCGAGTCTGACATACGGTACAATAATAAGTTCTACACAATTGTTTACTCAAGTTTTAAATTCACAAGTGTCAATGAGTTCGCCAATAACTGGCGCGAGTATTCAAGTTGCTGCGTCAAAAGATGGTATGGACTCGGCGAAACGTGAATGGGAACGAGCAACTCCAGAACATCCACGAAAAATTCATCCGAAAGATTTGCGACGTATTTTCCATGTTCCAAGACCAACACAATCACACAGTGATCTTTCCGGTTCTGTATTGGGTCCACATTTACTTGGAAATCCGCGACTACTTCGTCGCCCATACGATCCACTAATTTGCGAAAACACAATACTTTCAAGAGCAACATCATTAACTCATTATGGCGGGAGACATGTTACGAAAAATGGAACGCAAAGTACGTCATGTGGAAATTCTGGACAATCAATTCGAACTGATACAAACCCGTGGTTTGATTCAATGAATGAAAACAATTCCAGACTTGCGCTTGAAGTTAATCTTGTCCTTGTACTGTGCCAAACACTTGAAGGTGTGAAGAGCCCACGACTTGCATTGAGAGATCGTCAATTGATTGCCCGCGAAACGGCAAATGAAATTGGACTTTTCTTTGATTTTCTTGAGCAACGAGCATCCGAGCTGAGTGAATGGGAAATTGAAGGTGCATTTATTGGTATCGGATGCAAAGAAGTATTGGTAAAAGCTGTGACTCCACTAATACAAGGACAACTTGCGATACCAATGAATGCGCGACTTCAGTCTAAAAGTACAATTAATAAAGCGCCGGTTGGTGTTATTGATCATGATCCTGGCGAAGGTACATCGCGAGAATCCATATCGGAACGATTTGAAACACGATTAGATGATGAAATAATCACTACTGGATGCTTCGAGCCGGCAGTAGCTGGAGTGAGATTTTTATCGTTACTCGGTAAACTTTTTAAATCAATGTTAGAGTCTTTAGACTCTGCACAATATGGATAATCCACACAATTTTTATCTGGCAAGCTGGTTAGGAATTATTTTTTTTTTTGTACATCAATCACTAATTAAGCTTCCTATTAATAAAAGGATTGTTTAATATTAAAAGGAACCATTTTTTTTTCATATCTTGTTTTGAAAATTCATTTCAAACAGTTAACTCGTTTTAACTTAACGTGCTAGACGTAATACTCTATATTATCCTATTCTTTCTTTCATTTTTTTTTCATCTTTTGTTTTTTTTTTTTTACGATACAGTAGAAAAATATAATTCGAAGTGCTAGAGAATATTATGCCTCATGTTTTCACAATTTAACAGGCGTTATATATTCTTGTTGATGGTGGTTGTAGAATTAGTAATAGAATTGCAATAGTTATTTTAGGAATAGGATTTATAACAGTAATCATAATAGCGGTGATGATTGTGGATTGAATGGTGACCATGATTATTGGATTGTGAGGATGATTGTGAATAAAAGATGGCAGCAGGTAAGAGGTAATGATGAATCCACAATAAGGAATTGTTTAACAATTTCAACGACGAAAAAAAGGACAAATGCTAAGGCGGTAAGTGGGTCAAAACATTATCGGATATTGGTGAATAATCGTGGGTAGTTGATTCGAGATTTTGTGGGACATTGGGGGAGGAATTTATTTGCGCCATCGTTGATGATACTGACAATGATGCTGACGATGAGGTGGGTGGCGCTGAAGATGACGAAGAGGAAGACGAAGGAACAATTGTGGGAGGTGGTGGTGGCGGTGGAGCAAGTGGAGGTATAAGAGATGATGGTGGTGATGCTGCAATGGTTGATGTGAGATCTGTATTACTGAGATCACCCAATGGATCCTCACTCGTTGCACCATCCCACGATTCTGTAGATTTCCCGCTCTCGCTGTGATTATTTGTCATGTTGATGGTGGTGCGTTGTCGTTTTGCATCACCATGTATCAAACAATTGACATTTGGCGAACTGCTACGATCGCGCACCCCCTCCTGCTCCTCCAGGAATCGGTCCATATAGTCTCTGCTTGCAATTCGATATAAGTAACTCAGTCAATAGGCGGCATTTAAAATTGATGGTAAGATTTTTTGTTTTATTTAATTGTTCGGTAGAAATACTCACGTGATACCCGGATGAAGGGCATATTTTCTCTTCTCTAATCGTGCTTTGTAGGTAAAAATATCGTGCCTCTCAGTCTTCTTCCATAGATAATAAAATTGTACGAGCTCACCAACGGATCGTGTCCTTACCTGAATAAATGTTTTTATTCAACACACACACACACACACACGCAGACACTAATTATCATCGGGGAATGAACACAACAAAAGAATAATTTTTTTTTTCGACATTTTTTCAACTGTCACTGACCTTATTCTTTTGAATTAGATGAAAATCCTTGCCGTACGTTCTCAAACCCGATTCGAAATTGTGGCATTCCTCCTCCGACCACAAACTTATTGCATCCGTTGGCGGTAAAACATTCATTCTACGTCTCCTAAGTGCTTCCTCCAAATTATAACCACATTGTAGTAATAGGTATAGTGCTTGTTCATCATCCCGAACGTGATTACCAGCAGGAAGTGAACTACTTTTATTTGTATGTAACTGAGCGCGTTCAAGAAACTCTTCCGTTTCGCCTTCAGGTATAAAACTTGGATTCCAAAGGATTTTATCCTCATTTTCGTAAGGTAGTGCATCATCATATCGACACAGTCCCTCAGGGATCGTAGCTTGATAATCACTACCAACCATGATAGTCTTTTTCCACTCTTCTTCATCAGGACTGTAATCGCAATCGTCATCTTCTTCCTCACTTTGAGGACGTGAAACACTTCTGAGCAGTCGTGACGAGCCACTGCCGACATTTCCGCTACCAACATTACTATCACCAGCCTCGCCACCTATTCCAGCGTCCTCATCGTCGTCCTCATCATCATCATCATCATCGTCATCCTCGTCTTCATCACCAGGTCTACCACCAACATTGACAACTGCCTCTCCATCGGCGCCAACAGTTCGATTGTTATTTGCACCGTCTCCACCACCAGAATTATCACCATTACTGCCGCCAAGTAAACCACCAGTTCTATCACCGCCAACTCCACCATAAGACATATCAAAGACGTCGTCATCTCTGCGTCTATCTCCACTTGCTCGTGACTGATGGGTATTTGTTGTTTTAACACCTGCAGCGGACAAATGTTCGGCCGCCTTTTTCCTCACCATTTCAGCATAAAATTGTCGCAAACTCGGCTGCGATTTACTTCCAATTTTTCGCCGTCCCGTACCCTCCTCATCATTATCCTCATCGTCATCATCATCATCACCATCATCTTCATCATCATCATCGTCCTCCTCTTCATCCTCAAAATCGTCAGGATCATTTTCAACGTCTCTCTCTGCAGAATTTATATTTGATTCAGAATCACCACCGTCACGAATTAATACCAGTTGATCTGAACTATTGGAATTCTCCGTCGAAGTATGGCTATAACCATATTTTGCCAGTAACTCTTTCAATGGCATATCTCCTTCCTATTGGTAATTATTATGACAATGTTAATGGATTGGCTAAAAAAAATTTGTTACGTGAATTCGTTGAATGAATATAAGACTTACTTTTTGTAAATTTGAGAGTTCATTGTGTGAGTCTTCACTTCCCTCCATAGCTTCTTCTTCATCCAAAGTTCTCTCGTCATCAAAATCGTTCACAATTAAATCTGATGTAGGACCCATATTGTAAGTACGTTCTGATCTGCAATATAAATTGTACAATAGCAATAAAAAAATTTAATAAATGTATTCTTCATCGAGATATTATTATACATATAAATATATAGACATTGTCCCTATCAATACCATTGTAAATATGTACCTTCTCGAGCAGCCATTGCCTGTCATTCTTCGTGTCAATGTTCTGCCAATATTGCCACCACCAGCGCCAGCACCAGTTGAAGCACTTGTTCTCGCTGTCCTGGAATCCTGTAGCATTTTGTCGTTGACAACAAACCACAGCGTCAGTGAAGAGCAGCTGTTCGTCAACCACAAACATAGCAAAACTTCAAGTCGAATTCACAACACTGCAGTGTCGTGTTTATCCAATACTTTGATTGAATAAAAATTGTTTCTTTTAAAATCTCAATATTTGTTAACAATTAAAATACATATACATTCAATTACATTGTATTTTCACAAATTTATGTTTTATTTTGTCGCAATATGTATGATTATCGCGCGTACAACGCTAGATGCATCGATTCATCGTATTTCCTTTAGTTCCAACGAAAAGCATCGATAAATGGCGTGATATAGAGACAATACATCGCACAATAGCACAATATCACCTCAATTTTGATTCTCAGCTTCGTCACAGAGTGCTCTACAATCGTCCAATTGTAACATTTCACAAAATCGCGCAATGACAAATGTCAATGCAGTCAACTCAACATCACTACTTGATCAAAATTAAATTGGCCGTGATATAATTGATAATTAAATAATAATGAATATAGCCAGCTTGTAATTCGTATACAGGTGATTGTAATGGCTTTGATAAAATTTCAGAGGTTATTAATTATTCATCAATTAATAAAATCTATTGATTATGAAGATGGCTGATAATTTTTTAATAATTATCCTATAGAAAAATCTTTTTTTTTAATGTATTGTTAATCGTTTGTAGCTTCTATATCAAGCTTCATTGACGTTTTAGGATATTTTATTTCTATTATAATTAGTAATTGATTGCTTGCATTATTGGGACTTATACGCATGTAACGACGTTCGCACGTAAGGCTGTTTATATGTGACGACCATTGCATCACAATTATAATGAAACAATTAATTATTAATTATAAATAATAGACATCGATGATTCTGAAACGTCAATCGAGCTTAGTATAAAAGCCACAAACGATTTACAAAACATCGCAAAAGAAATTTATTGTATAGAATAGTTATTAAAGAATTACTCGCTATCTTCACGGTTAATATATTTTATTGATTGAAAATTAATTAGATAACTCTGTGACATTTTTAACGGCAATCCAATCACCTGAAAACGAATTACAAGCTGATTATATTCATAGTTTTTTAATTATCAATTATATCCCGATCAATTCAATTCTGGTACAAAAGTGGAAAATCGCGATTTGTGATTTATTATCACGGTATATTTTTTGTGGTTGAAATGTATTGTAGATGGCAGCAGTATAATATTCATATGTAGGTCAATTTTTTATTTAAAATTAATATCAATCATCCACATGATAGTATAAAAATGATCAAATTCCATTGTTCAAAAATGAGTGTACTATTTTTGAATAAATCAACTAATTTAATGTGTCGCAGAGTGGCATTTATATTGATAAAATGAAATGTCAAGGAGGTTATGTTTTTAACGGAGAAGAAATTATTGTATTCGTTGTGGAGATGCGCAGAAGCGAAGAGATGACGATTATCACTTACAATGTCGCGACATGTAAACGAGCATGTGGTTAACTCACGTTTTTCATTTCGCGCGTCTCTCAGCGGCTCAGTCTATTACAATTCGCTCTCTATTTCCTTCAAGAGTCCATCGAAAGCCCTCGCGGAGACGAGTTCACTTTTCGATATAAGTATTGCAAAGTAGACCACTGTTTGCGTATGTTTATTTGAGTTGGCACATGTTCCACCTATAGAGGGCAATAGTTTTAAAAAAATTGAGCGTGTTTCACCAGGGGAGAAACATTGGGAGATATACACATAAAAAAAAAAAGAAAAGAAAAGTGTCTGTGCTTGCTTTTGTGATTCGTTAATTGTAGAACTTGGAAAAAAATAGAGGTAAGAATATTGAGGTTAATGATGCGGAAAAAAAAGTGAATTATTATATTGCAGGTAGAACGTCTAAATCTAAATCATACTTTTTTTTTTTTTTCTCTTTCCATTGCATTCTCATGTAGTTGAGATACAGATGTTGAGTTTGCAACAGATATATACGCACGCCTCTATGCAACCAATAAAAAAATCATATTTTTGGTATTGCAACGACGAATATGAAGATTGCGTTGAATTAAAATTACTAGCGCAGGAAATAATCGTTCCAGCTGCTTCACTTTTGGAGGTTACACAAATTTTAATATATGTGTCGACGCACATAAAATTGTAAATTAAATGTTAAATTGATTTTTTTTTTATTTTCACGATGATTTTCATAATTATCATATGTTTTTATTGCATCAGTAATGTGTGAACATAAATGAGGATTGACGGTGGCATTTCTTCTATTAATATCAATATGTAATTTCTCGAAATTATTTTTCATATTGCAATTTATACATTGCTAACCTTCATTTGCCGATATAATCACAGAATTTTTGAAACTGGGTGGAAGAATTCTTATCATTTATCAGCCTTTTTACTTTACAATTGTTGTTTATTCATAATTATTTATATATCGTTAAATGTTTATGTATTTTTTTTTCGCAATTTAATCGCAATCACAGTGAAAATATAAAAAATTTAGATACGACTGTAATTTTTCTTTATAGATCAATATCAGCTGATGATTGAGAGTGGCCTATTACTACTGCAAAAAGTTGTAGGTCATGCAGACCACTTGTAGAGTAATGTGATGAATAGTTGTGAGAACTCCAACGCCAGCACAAAGCTACAGGGATCTACAAGCTCTGAGCTTTGGGACGAGTGTACGAGCAATACTGTGAATAGAGCCGAAGTGTCGGAAAAATCAGAGAGCAAAATTAAATGTGATCGTATAGAGTGTGAGACATCATCATCATCATCGATAAACGCTAACGATTTTGGTGTACCAAAAAATACATTGGTAATTTGTGCGAGGAATTCCACGAATTTATTGGGAAACGATAGTATCCCGTGTATTACACAGAAAACTGGTAGCGGCAATACCCGCCATGAATTTCGAATGGCTCGTGGGAACAATAATGGTGAACGAGGCCGTGGAAATATGCGTGGAAGAACATTTAAGAAGAATCAAAATGATCGTGATTCAAATACCGACGGGAGTTATCACCCGTCGTCTAGACAAAAATTTCAAGAATCGCTGAAAAATCAGGACAACTCCCAGAACAAATATTATGATGACAAAAAATTGAACGGTAATGGATAAAACGTAAAGAATAATTATGGAAATGACGGTATGTCAAAGAGATATTTTTGTTATATTCCGTTGATTGATTATTGTAGATGAATCGAGAGTATCCAAAATTCTTCGACGATTGGTACGAGAAGACGATGACGATCAATTTTTAACTCTCTCAAAACAAGTACTGGAGAGTTTTATGGCGCCAGAAAATCAGAGATCTATTAGACGTAATTTGGAACCAATTTGTGAATGTCTACTTGATTCTTTGCATGTTGGATTAGATGCAGAAGCGCAACTACAAATTGCCAAATGTTTTGCATGCATTGGTTACAATGCCAATCAGGATTTCAAAAGGTTGGATACATTATCACTCCAAGTAGCCATATGACATCTGATAATAGCGAACTGATATGTTAAAACAAAATAATTATTCATTATTAGATATTTAGAATGGATCTTCAATAAATATTCAATTGAACGGAGTGACGATGTGAAATGTATGTTAATGGCATCGCTTGGTGAAACTCTAAAAATGGACATTGAGATACAAAAATTCAAAGAATATTCTATGGTAAATATGAGTGATTGAAATATATAACTGTCTCAAATCCTTTCTCGATCCGCTATAATTTTACAATGCATGAATTATTATTCCATTAATCATAAATGGCCAGAGAAGAAATCGTATTTGTAGTAGTATCTGTGTTTCAGACAATAATGTCGCGGCTACAGTCAACATTGGAAAATGTCGACCGACCGGATTTACTCATGGCAACAGTCGATGCTATTCTCATCATTATCGATTCTTATCCCGAGACATTCTCAAATTATTTTCGCGATGTGGTAGATATTTTGGTTGGCTGGCACATTGATTTCACACAATCCAAGTCAGTTATTGCTTATGCAAGTCGAAGTTTGCAACGACTCCACACATTTTGGATCGCTGATCTTCAATTTACATTAACATTATTGAGTCAATTTCTGGAGGATATGGAAAGTTACGATCAAGATTTAACATCACCAAATTCAGGACGAAATTCACCGAATGATGAGCCCGCGCCTGGATTACGGGAATGCATTCTTCGAATAACCTCTCTCATCTCGGTATTCAATACCGTTGTCAAAAGTGTCGCTAAACATCTCAATCCTAATTTAAATGCAATAGTTCAATGGGATTTCCTCACCGATTGTTTGACAAAAATGTTGAGTACTGTTATAAAAGCCATTGAAGTGAATGAGATGAAAGAGCAGACTAAAGAAATGCAAAAACGACATCGTGACGATGAAATCGAACATATGGCAGATTATATAAAGGGTTTGAAATTGTCACAAAAAAATATTGATACAATTATGCGAAGTGTAAATCAGGAGGGTGGATGCAATCAACGGAATTTGATGAAACAAATAAAATCGATGAATGCTAGGAAAAAGAGAGAGGATAAGAAACATCCGACTGGCGACGGTACCGTTGCAATTGATAAGAATAAAGAAGAAGCATTGATAAATTTATTCAAATCAATGGAAATGAAGAGAGGAAAAAACAAAAGACTCGATGTTTCGGGTGTAAAAGAAGAATTAATAATTGTTGCAAATGAATGTGCTTATCATCTTCTTACATGTCTACAAACACACGTCACGAGAAATCATGAATTACTTTACAAATTTATCGATCTTCAATTGAGCAAAGCCGATATTTTCCTCGATAATACCATTGTGTCAACACTCAATATTATATCAAAAGTAATCAAAGAAATATCTGCGAATTTACCATTTGAACTTGTACACAAACTTCTCGGTGACGAATCAATTCTATTGAAGCTGCGATTCAGAAATTCAATTTCTATACAAAATTCTGCCCTGGTTATTTATCACAGTTTGCTTGGACTTAAAAATATACCATTGTTGCAAGAGGCATATCGATATGTCCTTGGTGATTTGGAACTTGCTTATCAATTGTTAATCACAAACTTTGATGGTCTAGTCACAAGCAATCCACTGACCAAATTAAATTATAAAGTAAAAGACGCGGAATTGATTGTTTTTTTCCTTTTACGAGCACTTTCGGACTTGGCGAATGCCAGCAATTCGATAATCGGTATGTGGGCACTTAAGCCAAGTATTCTCGAGTTATTAGCAATAAAAATGCGACCATACGATCCCGATTTATCACTTAACAATCCTCTACTTCAATATGGCATTCTATATTTACTCTATGCTCATTGTTCACGTTACAATCATTTTGTTCCAAGTTCAAGTCTCATAACAGGAACAACTCTTTGTCGGCCAATGGATATGTTTCCTGGCGCACGAGAACTGTCAACGGCATCGCCCACAAGCGGTCATCTGTCAACAATTTTCAATCTTATTGGAAAATGTTTTCAAATAAATACACCGGAACGAGTAATTTTATTGTTATCGAATTGGATCCAGGAAATTTTCACGCAAGCTGAAAATTATATTGGCATTCTCAAAGAGACAGACGAATGCAAGATGATTGTATCGAATTTATTGACACGTGGTGCGACGACAAATCACAATATTGCGTCGGCGATTTGTAAAAATCTTACGATTCTTATTGGCGATAAAAAATTTATATGGCCAGAGTCAGTGTATATGGGTATTATTGATATCGCAATACTTCACCTTACCTCTCTCAATGAAAATATTAGAAAACAATATGGTAATCTGTTAATTCAAGTACCAATTAATATTGTGATATCGCGAATAAATAAGCAACATTTACAATTGGAGACGAAAAAATTCCGTGCGATTGATAGTTACTCGAGTGAGTCTCTCGTTGTAGCGCAACGATTACATATGCGAGGTTATCAGAATGACGGCACCAATTCATCGAACACCGGCAGTATCCATACAGGATGTGGTGAAATGCAGTCACAACATTTCAAAACTTATATGGCATTTTTACTGCAAGACTTTGACTTTGATGTATCCTCTCTATCAGAAATATTAGCACTTTGCTGGCCAACAATGTCCGAAAACAAAATCACGGTGAAGATGCATGAATTGGGCATGACAAATCGTTCATTTTTATTTTTTTGGAGTGGAATTGAAGCGGCGCAACATTGTGTAATGAATAAATTACGAACACCATTGGGCAAACCACAAGAAACATTTACAACTATTGAAGGTGCATTGAAAACTCTTGCTCGCGATATATCATGCAAACCAGAAGTGATGAAGCACGATGAACGTGGATTGGATCATTCGCTACATGAGCATACACGAGTGCGATTATTCGTTGAATTTTTGGAACATTTGGAAAGAGTTATTCATAATGCAGCGGAAGGATGTGCAGTGGCTTTGGCGCCATTACCCAAACCTGTGAGGACATTTTTTCATACAAATAAATCAACGTGCCGAGAGTGGTTGAATCGTATTCGATTGGCCCTGTGTGTCGTGTCACTACATGCAGGATTAGCAACCAATGCTTTGAGAAATGGCCAACGACTTCTCGAAGATTTGAACGATGCAGACATGAGACAAGGGCCAGAGTTTGAAAGAGCTGCGCTCTGTACTGCTCAATCATTAGTGACATTGGGCGAGGCTGAAGCACTTCAGGGCCTCTATATATATACCAAAGAGCGCGATAGAAAATTCCCATGGTTGAAAGCAGCAATGGAGGAGGCTGCCGGACGATATGAAAGCGCCGCTGACAGTTATCAGCTCATTATTAACGAGCATCCATGCATAAAAATTGAGGAAATTGAATCAGAAACAAAATCTGAAGTGTCAAAAATGGATGGTGACACTCAAGTTGCGGCATTTGTAATGCAACGATTGGCTAAATGTTATTCGGCAGTTGGCGATTGGGAACAGTTGCATGATTGGAAAATTCATGAAGAATTGATACTTGCTAGAGAAAGTAATTCAGCATTGAAAAGGCAAATGTATGTTAATTCTAGTGTGCAACAGGCTAAATGTTTAAAAGATTTCGAATCTGGTCTAGTATCGACAATTGATGAACTGTCGAATTGGACATTATTGGATGAGAAGGCGACAACAAATTGGAGTTGCTGCAAGACCATTGGTGAATGTTCGAATACATTGACAAATATTGCATTAAGAATTTATTCTGGTTCTCATGATAATGATTATTTCCGGGAAAATGTTGAATTTTGCAAAAGGGTCGCGGTGAGAATGGTCGAAGAGGGTTTGAGAAACATGCCATCGGAATATCTCAGTGAATCAATGATAATTCAATATTGTGCTCATGGCCTCGCAGACTTACTTTCTAATAAAAAAGTTGAGGTCTTTGAGCTTTTACAGTTGGATAAAATGAAAAATTTGGGCACAAATACTATGGGCCAAATTTTGTGGTGGTCGGAATACTTTGGCAGACATTCTATGGAGAAATCATGGGACAATAAATTATTATTTGCCGACCAGGTTGCCAGTTTGCGATTGGATGTGGCTAAAAGTGCGCGTAAAGAAGGTAATTTCAAATTGGCTAAACGACAAATTACTCATTATTTCATTAAAAATCATCTTGTAAAATTGGATGATGTGACATTATCGAATTTTGATAAGTATAAATTCGCTGAAATAACAACAAATGTTCTGAATCAACCTTTAACAATAAATTGGACGAAGAATAATATAAGAGCATTTAAAGAAATGTCAAAGTTACTTTATAGCATGGAATCGGTTGAGGACGCTGTTAAAGTTTGCAGTGTTACCGCTCTGGGAATATCTAAAGCAATTGAGAATTCCGATGATGATTCAGATCAACTTCGTGAAACAGGAACAAAATTAATACTCACATTGGGCAATTGGATTCAACAGCAAGAAATTAATATTACTGATAATGCACAATTGGGTGAGCTTTTATGTTTCGAGGCAATTCACAATGATGGACTGATGGATAAAATATTCGGACAGACTACAGAATTAATTCCACATTCTGATATGATTATCGGCAAGCTAATGCAGCTAGGTGTTAACCAATGTCCAGAATTGCCAGCGGCCTGGTCTAATTTTGCTGGATGGTGCTACAAGTGGGGTCGAAAAATTGTTGATAATTCACAAACAGGACAATTAACAGAGGCTGATGTCAATAATATTCGTGTGCTTCTTCCACTTGACATATCTGACACAGATTTAAATGCAATATTGTCAATTCTCAGTCAAAACAAAAGTATTCCGGAAGATGAAGGTGATATCGAAACAATTGATGTAAAAACTTCAGATATGATTGAAACTCAATTGCGTCAGGTGGCAATATTGATGCGTGCAAGTAATGAACATTTGGCAATGCTTGTTGATATCTGGAGGCAGGCACAAAAACGAATATATTCTTACTATGAACTCGCTGCTAATGCTTACTTCAAATTTCTCGAATTGGCCAACAGTGAATCCAATGACTGCGCTACAATTACTGCTACTTTACGACTTTTGCGGCTGATAGTTAAGCACGCATTGGAATTACAGAATGTTCTGGAAACTGGACTGTCAACTACACCCACTCGACCATGGAAAGAAATAATTCCACAATTATTTTCACGATTGAGTCATCCAGAGTCTTATGTTCGTACACGAGTGTCCGAATTGTTGTGTAGAGTCGCTGAAAATAGTCCACATTTGATTACATTTCCAACTGTGGTGGGGGCAGTCTCTGATCATCGCAATGATTTTGATGAATTGCCAACTAGATATGAAAGAAATGACGATTCACCAAATGATTTTGATTTCGATGAGGATGACGTCGATCCAACAATTGCAACAGCCGCTTCAAGTGCAGAACATGATTGTCGCGATGATGAACACAAATATTTCATGGATGCCTGCTTCGCGCAATTGGCAGATTGTCTCTCTAATGGCATACAAGATTCGGTGAATCATGTGAAAATACTTGTAAAAGAACTACGAAGAATAACGCTTCTTTGGGATGAACTTTGGCTTGCAACATTCTGTCAGCATCATGCGGAAATATCAAAAAAATTCGAGCAATTGGAAATGGAGATTCAAAAAGTGCAAGACAACCTGCGACTCACCAATGAAAGTAAAGAAAAACTCATCGCAGAAAAGTACCGAATTATTCTCAAGCCAATAGTGTTCATAATGGAAAATTTATTAGCGATAACTACAGTATCGCCTGAAACACCACATGAGAAGCATTTTCAAGAGAAATTTGGGCCATGTATCGAGGAAGTGATACGTCGTATGAAAAATCCGAAAAATCCAGCGAAACCGCAGCTTGTATCGTCACTTTTGAAACAACTCGAAACAAAATTAGCACAACGGATAAATAAACGCGGTACATATTCACTTTCAATGGCTGATATCAGTCCAGTTTTAGCAAACATGAAAGACACTCGTATTGCAATGCCTGGTGTTTTTGCAACAGATAAAAATAAAATAGTTACAATACGATCAGTGGATAATAACGTTCAAATATTACCAACAAAAACTAAACCGAAAAAATTAATTTTTCACGGATCGGATGGCCAGATATACACGTATCTGTTCAAAGGCCTTGAAGATTTGCATTTGGACGAGAGAATTATGCAATTTCTCAACATATGCAATACTATGATGTCGAAGAATACTGACACCAAACGAGTATATCGTGCTAGACATTATTCTGTAATACCTTTGGGTCCAAGATCAGGTTTAATTCAATGGGTTGATGGTGTTACGCCATTATTTGCACTCTATAAACGCTGGCAACAACGTGAAAGTGCCATGGTTGGCACACGTGGCGTCGGTGGAAATTCCGCGACAATAATGCGGCCATCGGAACTGTTTTACAATAAACTCGCGCCACTGCTCAAAGAACGCGGGATTCCTCTAGAGAATAGAAAAGAATGGCCACTGCCAATTCTCAAACAAGTCCTTTCTGAATTGATGGCGGAAACGCCAAGAGATTTATT
>CAJUYH010001572.1:27097-47689 GCA_910591685.1 Galerucella tenella
TTGGTCTAGGCGATCGCCATTTGGATAATGTCTTGGTAGACTTGACCACTGGTGAAGTTGTGCATATTGACTACAATGTTTGCTTTGAAAAAGGTAAAACACTTCGTGTACCGGAGAAAATTCCGTTTAGAATGACACCAAATATCAAAACCGCACTTGGTGTCACAGGTGTTGAAGGAATATTTAGATTAGCATGTGAACATACTTTACGAGTGATGCGCCGTGGCAGGGAAACACTTCTCACATTATTGGAGGCATTTGTTTATGATCCTTTGGTTGATTGGCGAGCTGGCGCGGAGAATAGTATTGCAAGTTATGGCGCATGTCAAGCAAGAGCGCGTTGTACTGGTATCGGTAGGAAACAGTTGGAGAGAGAACTTACTAAAGCAATGTTTGCCGTGAGAATTGTTGAGATGCGTGCAGATTGGACGACCAATCGAGATTTAATGGTGAGAACCCTGTCAAAATTGACGCAACAATTGAGCGAATGGTTGGAGACTCATGAAAATGCACGTCAGTGTCAGGATTTATTGCAAGATCGCCATCAACAATTGGGATTGGTGAAGGAAGCGCAAGCGATTGGAAGAAATCATTCGTTATATTCGGTAATAAAGCGATATAATACATTTAAAAGAGCTCGTGATGTGCACGAAAATGCAAAGGCTGGACTGAGGGAAAAAATTGAAGAATGCGATAAACAAATAAATATGCATAATATTGCATTAGCTGCAATTCGAGGACCACAATTGCCGCGATGGTTGGCAGAATTTGGAAAATCACCAGCAGCTCGCGAGGATCACATGGTATTTGATTTGGTAAAGGAATTTTTGCAAAACGCCGGACAAAATCAAATGATTGTACAGTGTGAACAATCGGAAAGTGATTTGACACAATTGGCAACACAAGAAGCACTTTTAATTCGTACTTGTCTTGATTTATTGAGTCAATATTCAGCAATCTGCAGTTTATATCCATTGAGTACAATGGCACAACATCGCGCTGTGATATATCACACATGGGCCAATAAATTATTGACATTAGGAACAGTTGAAGCGTGCCGTGAAATGATGGGACAATTTGAAACGATGTTTGAACCAATTGGTGTCAATGATCCGCGAGTCCAGCAGGTTATTGGATTTTCATATAAAATTCAAACAATTATGAATAATGTGAATGAGAGATATAAAAAATATTACGAGCGTATGGTGGCAGGTGATGGTTTGCCCGAAGCTCAAGCGCGAATTGACAAAGCTTACAATGATACGATCACGCAGATAAAGACATTTATTAGATGCGAAATAGCAGCCGAGAAAGCTTTTGAATCTGTTAATATAACGGCATTATGTGCATTAAATAAAAGATATTTGATGATGGAAGGCGCTGCTAAATGCGCTGGTGAATGCTTGGTAGACTTGACATCGCGCGATGGCGATTGGTTTCTTGATGAGATGCGTCTTATAACGTCTTTAATCGTTGAATGTACGGGTTTCGTACCGGTTAATTTACGAACTGTTTCGAATGAATCACAAAATGAATTATTGATCTCACGCGCACTCGATTGCCTCCGAAGCGCGGATACAATTTATAAAGGACTGCAAGAACTTAATTACAATTTCCACATGATTATTTTACCGGAAGCGTTAAAAACAATTATTACCGAGGAGCCGAGTGTAATGATGATGGTCAATGAAGTCGACGAAATTATTTTATCAACTGGAATACCATTAAATGACATTCTCGCACAATTGGAAATGCATTTGAGATTTACACTAATGGACATGGAGAGTCCACACGCGATTGTCCAAACACTTGTAGCAAATGTGCGGCTAAGATTTGAGGCTTTATTGTCAAGACCGGCAGAGATGCGCGATATCATTCACGATTCCGATTCACTTACACCTGGTCAAATGCTATTGATGGGTTTCAATGGACTCTTTGAAAAATTGCAAGTTGAAGGTAATGCGATAATTGCTATTTTGAGCACTCTTGATATTCCCACATGTTGGAAAAAAATTGATCAAATAAGAGAAGCAAAAGAAATTGCTGTGCCAATATTTCATGAAGCGGCTCGCCGCGTTTTTGATGATATTTTCTTGATGAAGAGACTACAAACAATTAGAGAATTTTTCGCAATGTGTCGTGATATTGCTAATGCTTTTAGAGGTACGAATGGTGCAACAACAATTTATGACGATGATGAATTGAATAAACCAGTGAAGACTTTTACTGCGGATTATGTTAGGCGACAACTTCTTGGTGTAACATCACAGACGTTGGCCATCACTATTTGTTTGTTGATGCAACGAGTGGGATTAAATGTCACTGGAGAAATTGAACAAAGAGACATTGGGGCTGAGAGTAAAGTATCAATTGAGGAATTATGTAGAAAAATGGTTGAAACGTGTATGAAAAGTGGCATTTTCACCGGTTCAATTCTCAATCAAGCGAGCGCTATGATTGGCACAATGGAGAGTGCTTGGAGGAGAAAAGTGAGCGCCCGAATGACACAGCAGAGTGTGGAAATATCAAGAGCGACACTTCAGAGACTTCAACTCCAATTCACGGCTCATCATTGGTTACACGAGGACAGTTTGGTACTGGCACGAACGAATTTAAACACAATGAATCCATTGATTCGGCCTACATTCATGCTGGAGCTACGCAAGACCACGACAACACTCACTAGTTTACAATCACGCGTTTCCGAGGCACGTGATCAGCAACAAACTTTAGTATCAAGTGTGGATCAACGTTTAAGATGGGCTGCTGGTGCTAATCCAGCATTGGGTGAAGTAATGACAGCGTTTGATAACGCTGTGCTTGCATCCAATGAAAAACTCACTCATCAACGAAATCTTGCACTTATCGTTACGAGCACATGCAATGCCATTCTTCATTATGAGGCTCTGAGAACAAAAACATCTGAGAGTATAACGCATGATGCCAATTTTATGAAATTAATGAAACAATGGGAAGAGAGTTGTGTATTGCGTCTTAATTTATCCGTAAATGTTTCCGTAATTGAAGAGAGTCTTGTTGAGCTTTTACAAACAGATAATAATATTGATGTAAACTGGTTGAGACGTGCCGAGGAAGTGATATCAAATGTTATCGTTGAAAATCAAAAATCACTCGAGACAATGCAGGAAATTCATAATCTTGATCATCAACAAGTAACATATTGCGTATGTGATTTGCAAAATATCCTTGCAGATCATCATCGATTAATGACTGATGTTCGCGGTTTACTTAAAACAATGTTGAAGCAGGAAAATATTCCAGGACTACCGAAATTTTTGGGTGAATATCGAGCATTTATGGAAAATATATCGACAGTAGTGAAGGATTTAGAGTCGGAAAATCTCGAACCACTTCGAATAATTGAGGCGAAGGATGTTTTAAATACTTTAACGGGAAAAGTCACTGCGATTTATGATGAATTATTGGAATTCGCGAATGAACCTGGTAATAATACCCGAAATAAATCCACTGAAGAGTTACAAGGGGCAAAGAAAAGGGCCAAGTTATTGAGACAAGATACGAGCGTGTGTCTCAGTCCGCGGAAGGGAATTCCATTGGCCAGAGATCCAACCACAGGCAAAGGTATATTATTAATCTTGATATAAAATTTTATTCTTCTAATATGCCCAAAATAAATATAAATAATGCAATGTTCGGTTTTTTTTTTCTTTCATAGCCGTGCAAGAGAGAAACGTGTACGCCTTAAATGTGTGGCGTCGCGTGCGCATGAAACTGGAGGGCCGCGATCCAAATCCTTTGCGCAAATACACAACGGCCGAGCAGGTGGAGTACGTGATCCGTGAGGCACAAAGCTCCGACAATTTGGCCCTGCTGTACGAGGGTTGGACACCGTGGGTGTGAACGCGCGGATGTCGGCGCAACCGCGTCGTTGGATTCAACTCTCATTTAATAATGGTATACTAAAACAAAACGTTGGTATTACCAAAATCAACATCGCTCTACCAATCTCGTAGAGGCAAATCACACCGATTAGCTGAGTATGTGGACATGATGCATCTTTTTGTATATTCCACATTTGGAGATAAAAGCCAAATACTACAGGAATACGGTCGCAAATACAGCCGCGTGCCCTTCAATGCGCTTCATCAAATGAATAAACCCATTGACAAGCTCTATGAAATTCTTTAAATGTCGCACACGAGTTTTTTAACTCGTGTATTTGAAACATAAATGTATTCATCATGCGGGAACATGCATGATATTCTGTTTTGTATGTAAAGTTAACGGCAAAAACAAAAATTATAAGAAATTCACAACCGGGCCCACTTATATGTCTATGAATCAAATGATAATTTTGTGAAACTTAATATCCCATCGATGTCTCACCTGCTATCAAATGTTTTATCATTATTATATTTCTTTCTCACACAACTGCAATATATAAACGACTGTTATATTGACATCCATTCAACCTCAATTGAAGCACGATGCTGGGCGCTATTGTTAATGTTGATTAATTAGAAAATATGAGAAGCAACCGATTAATTCGAATTCAGGATTATGAACGCATTCGTGAAGGATGTGTATGTGTGCGTGCGTGCATTGCACAAATCGAACTTTTTTTTCTCCCAGTTTCCTCTCTCCAGTCAGGTATTCGGCCACCTATAGTAATAATATTCAATAAATTCAATGTTGCATATACAACATAAACTTTTTGTAATTTACGTAAAATTTAATGCGGCGCCAAAAAGTCATTATAAATTGCTATATGATAACCACATTTCTTACAAATTGAACAAAAATTCCTGCAGCCTTAAGTGAATACAATACATAAACGTCTGTTTCAGCCTGAAAGTCATAAAATTGTGAAACAGTAAAAGAAAAAAAGAAAAACAACAACAGAACAAAATGGTCAAATAAACACTTTTACTTTAAATTCTCTGTTTTTTTTTTTTTTTTTTTGACAGCCTCAGTAGTTTAACTACAATAATAATTATACAAACCCATCACTCCATCGATTTCTTTCTTTCGCTACATATAAAATGATTATGTTGTCTGTTGATATCGATTATTTATTGTAAATCGAAAAATTTTCCAATTAAACCATAATGATATTACACATTTTCGTTTGATATTGAAAAAGAAAAAAAAACGCTCTACCTTTAATAATTAGTCATATCCATGTAGTAAATTTGTATATGATGGGCGTCGCCAAAACAATTCACAAATAAAATAATCTAAAATTTACATGACTTTGTTATCATTCATCAACGTATAATACATTCCTGGCCATTACAGATATAAACAAATATATATATATATATAATAAAATGATTAAATGACATATTATTCACGCATATAAGCAAAAGACATTGATGAAAAAACAGTAATATTCTCTAACAAATTCTACATACATCATATCTATTTACAAATACACCCCAGACGACATAACTTTAAATATAAACCAAATACTTTATTACCATTTCTTGCGTTTTTTCTTCAACCTGGAAAATGGCTAAATACATAATTGTAAACATCTTTATCGTTGTTACAAAACATTAATACCACGATTCATATTATTTTCTTTTTATACCTCTCGCATTTAAAACAAAAAAGAAAAGAATAAAATAAACCTGCAATTCATCCATGCAAAAATTGCATAATTGTAATATTGCAATTTAAATATCTCTCTTTAAAAGTTGATCAATTTGACTTTTATACATATCCTTGACATCTTCAAGGTCCAATCGAAGTTCTTCCGTCTCCTCGACTTTCTCACCATACATTTGTAACAATGCATCGTATCTCGTTTGTATCTCATTGAGATTTGCATTCAATGCCTCGACTTCAATCAATTTACTACCCAGCTCTTCGCTCTTCATCGTTAAATTTGATAATTCCATATTCAATACATCGCGTTCAGTGTTGCGGCGCGACATCTCCCATTGTAGTGTTTGTATTTCACCTAATAATATCACAGATCATATACCATAGATTAAAACAAGATATAGTATGTAACTAGTATAAATAATTAATACGATTCATGTAATTACGTACCTTCACGAGCTTTCAATTGTGCTTGCAAAGTTTCAATTGTCGATGTGGTATTCGTTGTTGTTCTCAAGCCATCGTAGACATTCGGAAATCGACCGGAACCCGTATCAAATACCGAATCATTAAACTGAAATAGAAATTTCAGATAACCTTAGTGGGGAAAAAAAATTCTTAACATATTGTTATGATAGAACTTACAGCCAACCAAACGCTATTTGTGCTGCTTATGGAATCTCGCCTGACGCTACATGTTGGACTGACTCGTGACTCATCGCCAACACTCTGCTGTTGCTCAAATAACGGAATATTTTTTCGTTTCTCCGCATCGATTGCAGCCTTCTCAATCGACAATTTATCTCTAAGAGATTCAGTTTCGCGTTTCAATTCTTTCACCTCTTCATTATAGCTTTTTTCCAAATTTTTCATTGTTAACTTGAGTCGTACAATTTCATCGGATAATTCAATATTTTGTTCTTTCATTTTTTCGCATGACTCCTCTAATTTTTTATACTTTTCGCCGTTACGTTTTGTTTGTGATTCGAATATCGACAGTTTGGATTTTAAATTAACATTTTCTTCCATGAGCGATCGATCAGTGGATGTCATATTATCTAATTTCGATTGTAGCTCGTCTATCCGTTCTGACATAAATTTCTCCTGTTTCACAATTATCTTTGATTTTTGCGCAAGATTCGATTGTAACTGTTCCAATTGTCGTAACAATGGTTTTGTAGCAAGTGAAACTGATTCACATTGTTCTTCATTCTCTGTTTTAAGTTCTTCAAGTCTTTTCAACAATTCGTGATTCTCTTGTTTCATCATTTCGATTTGTTTTACGTGACCTTCCTCTTCTTGACGCAATTTTGCTTTTAAATCATCCACTTGAACCACAAGACGACATGATTCACCAGCATTATCAAGTACTTGCTTGAGTTCCTCTTCTACAACACTGAAATTTGATTTTGTCTCAGTCAATTCAGATTTAGCAGCATCCAAACTTGTTTTATATGCATCCATTTTATGTATTGTATTGTCCAATTTCTCTTGTAAACTCGATATTTCCTTGTCCTGCTTCTTAACTCTGGCCGTTAGAGTGTGCACCGCTTCAATTTGACTACGCTCAACTTCTTCTTTGGCATTTAATGAACGTTTTAATCGATCCAACTCCAAATTCTGCTCGTCTAATTGTTCCTTCTGATTTTTAACTGTTAACTCATTTTCCTTTTCCTTTATTCGCAATTTTTTTATGATATTAGAATGTTGTAACTGTTGTTTACTGAGTTTTTCACCTTCCTCACGCAATTGTTTGATAATTTCATCTTTTTCAACATTCACCAGTGACGACTGACTCGACAATTCTTTTTTCAACGCTTCAAATTGATCTTTAAGTACATCACGCTCACGAATAGTTTGCTGAAATTTTTTTTCCAATGCCGACATACGTTGGGTATATTCATCAGTTATTAAATTGAAATCTTGATGTTGCTGGCCACGTTTCTCCCAACTGTCCAATTGTGTTTTTAAATGATTATTCTGCTCGTGTAAATCCATATTTATTCTGCTGATGTCGATGAGCTTGGCTTCGCGCACCTCTAAAATTTCATTCATATCCTGAATGCGTTTTCGCAATCTCTCCATTTCATGACTGCCATCATCTGAACCAATGCTAATTTCACTGAGCTCACGCGAATGTCCTCTGATTTTTAATGTTTTAGTTAAAAGATCTTCACTCTTATTCGTATGAAGATTCGCTGGACTTTGGCGTGATTGTGTTGAACTCGAATCGCCATTGGGACTATTATGGAATATCAAGTAATAATGGATAATTAATTAAATAAATGGATAATGATTCATAAAATCAGAGCATCTATCGATGACCCATCATACCTGTACCTGGAAATGATTTCAATATCGCTAGATGTAGTTGTTTCCAATTCATCACCACTTGTATGACCACTTGCTTGATCCGATCCAATTTTTACCAAGTCCGAACGACTGAAACATCAAAAGTTATTGTGTTATAATGACAATTGTTAAAATTTTATTGCACTTTTATTATTTACCTCTCAGACGAAATGGGTGAGTGTTCTCGTGGCGGAACTTCTCGTCGCTCTAAATCACCCAACAACTCACTTTTATCCACCATAGCATCCGCCAACATATTTTTAACGTAACAACTCGATGACAAAGGTTCTTCTGATACCTCTGAATCACTTGCTTTTATATTTTTTATAATTACATTCTCCTCGGAACTCGTGTCTAAAAGTGTTCCCTCACAACTCGAGTCCGTTAACATCGCAGCTGAATACGCTTCTGGCCCACTAAATTCCTGTTGATTTCCAGTATTTCCATAATCCGAACAAAATACATCAACATTTAACGGCTCTATCGTTGCACTTTTCACCAAATCCGGATCAAATGACTCCATTTTCTCAGCTAAACTTTCGGTTTTACGAATTGGCTGAGTTGTAATTGGCTCGAGAGTCAAATGTAAACCTTGTTTCACATCTTTTAGAGAATCCATACTAGATTCTAATTGACTACTGGCCATTATTTGTATAGTACAAATAGTTTTGGACGGTTCTAAACAGCTCTCATGCATTTTCCCTTTCGCCTGATCCAGTTGTTGATGAAGTGTCTCCATAATTGTCATTACGGTACTTTCTGACGCTGACGTATATGAATCTTCTGCCTGACTGATTTCATCCAACTCATCAGTATTTGCCACTGTCTCCATTGCGACTGGCGATAATGATTTTTCAGTGATAGGAACCGTGAATGAAACAACGGCTTGATTAAAATTCGTAACCTCCTCATTATTGCCATCATCAAGCGGTGATTTGGTTTCTTGCATCGGTGATGCGTATGGTGATATATCAGATGAAGATTCTTGCAATGATTCTGCAGAAGCAGGTTCGATCGACGGTGTCGTTGCATCAGGTGATTTGGCATAATAATCGATTGGTGATAAAAATGGACTTTCGGTTTTTGAATGATCGTCAAGAACTTCTACAGAGCTTGGCGATGTTACTAAACTGTCTGGCAAAATTTCTACTGATTCAGAATGTTTCTTTGGATCCACAGTGGATGAAGTGAGTGAATCACTTGCAGACACTACATCAGATTCAGGAGTTGTTGTACAATCCGTGTTGGTCCATGATCTTGATCCAAGAATTTCTACACTCTCTGAACTTTTTTTATCACTGCCAGACGATATAATTGAAACTCTATTGATCTTATGGTCTAGGATTAAGTCTTGTTTATCATTGTTACTTTTGGATGAATCAATTTCCAGATCAACATTTAATTCTAAATTCGTAAGTTGATGAATCTTACTATATTTTTCTCGTTGTAATCCGTCATGTCTCTCGACACTGTTATCATCTGATAATGACGACGATGCCGATAATTCAGCGTTTAATGAACTGGTCAATTGATTATTTTCAATATGAGCCAATCGGTCGGGGAGTGACAAAGATGGTGTAATCATCGGTGTTGCTGATAATTGATCAGAAGATTCACCTAATGATCCAGAACTTCTCAATATTTTACTATCCGTATCATTTACAGCTCCGTGAGTGTCGAAAAATGATCCCGTAAAGCTGCCCCATATACTGGAGTCCTGCTTCGAGCTGGATGATAGTGGTTGTACACTGATAGAATTATCAGCTTTGATGCCCCAAGTAGCAAAAAAATTTGTATCATCTATTACCGGTGTGTCAGCTACTCTCTGCTCCTCGTCTTTGATGTCCAGGGCTTTATCGATGGTTTTTTGAGCTTCTTTCAGTGCTGTCTTTGCCAAACTGGCGAATCCCGAGGCGTCGAACCAACTCATTGTTGATTACATCTATAATTAAGGTCAAAAAGATATTTCAATTCAACAATGTGGCAGTGTAATAATTTACGTAGACAAAATATAATAAATAAATTATATTTGAGGTTACTTTCGTACACAATGGCGTTAAGATCTGTTAATTATCATTATAAGTAATAACGAAATTGACATTGAAATTAAACAGCCGGACATCATATGATATACTAGAAATACATTTAATTTTCATGATAAGAAGTAATTGGCCAGACAAATATCACAACACAAACTTCTCACAATGACACTTGGAACTAATATCAAATTGAATATAGTCACATTATTTTATAGTGATGAGAATTATTATTTGAATCTATACACACCTTGGTAAAATACAAGACACCATAAATAAATTCATTTATCATTTGGTGACAACCTTTACATGGAAATAAATGTTATATATAAAGACATTGGTGTAGTCACAGTAACAAACTCTCTAGTATGGGAAAACGTAGGCAAAAGTTGTCTATACACCTTTTTGTTATCTCTTTGATCGTATCGTCGTCATTGTCAGGTACAACCTGACGTTATCAATCTCTACCATATCGATTGAAACTTTTAATATACATGACTATCGTTATCGTATGACAGTATTATTATATCGACAGTACTATTGTAATGGGAAACTGAATCGAACATATCCGAATGCATCCGAGGGCTGTATTTAGTCTCACGCGATTTGTGTAGTATATATACACAAACATCACACACAAACATTTTTATATATAAATATATATATATATATATATATATATATATATACACAATATTATTCTCCTCCTGTAGAGAATAATTTCACGTAGAGTTGCACGGACAAAGACCTACGCGACTGATAGGTCTCCGTTTTATATTCCACTGTTTATCATTACCTTGCGTTATCTGACAATTACTTATTCGTTTGTTTTGGCACAAACCGTCGCTAATTTTTACATCACGTTCGTTTTCCAATTCGAAACCAATGAAATGTTAGTGATTTTCTAAATAGCAACTGAATATATATATATATATATATATATATATATTTTTTTTTTTTTTTTTTTTTTCCATATATATATATTTTTTTTAGTTACATTGCGTAGTTGAAACAATTGTGTATGTGTGTGTATATTTCTATATACGCATATGCTTTCTTATTATACGTATCAATAGTATAATCACAAAAAACAAGGCTCAAATAGTGAGTTGTATTTGTATTGATCAGCTGTAAGTATCATTACAGTGATTACAGACATTTAAATATACATAAACGACATTTAATTCTTAATGTATCGGTGCTGAAATAATATTCAATAAGTATGTGACAGGAGATTGGTTGGTTTGTGACTATTGTCATTTACCACAATAAATATAATTCAAATACATATTGTCTTATTGACGAATTACAAGTCACATAACCTCAATAATTGGTGTTCATTCGTACTAAATTATATCATGAAAAGTCATTTTACATTTTCAATGATACGCTGACTAACAGAATTCAGCGGCGCCAACTTTATTCTCATCCAATTGGATCGTCAGGGCAGAGGAAATTTTTTTTTTTTGATAAAAAAAAATTGAATATAGAATGGGCAACTGTTTGAAAAGTGGCAATGGCCAGCAGGACAATGCAACATTGCTGAGCAATAGTCCTGACCCAGCAATTACAGGCAATTTATCGCAAGATCCACTTGGTGCTCAGTCTATACCTTACAATGTAATTATTATCCTTTCGTTTTTTTATTTAATACAACGGTACAACAATAGTCTGTAAATAGTGGAAGGAAATACAAAAATACTTGGAGATAATTGAATAATATCTTACTGTGTGATGTTTTCAGGAAATGGTGGATGCTCGATATCCAGTTATAACAACTCGTGAACGACACGTACGATCGACAGAATCAAACATTGGACTTGGACTCGGTCATGGTATTGGTATGACAACAACTGGCGCACGTAATTTAGTCAATTCGGCTGTGATTAATGAAGAGGAGCACCAAGTACGAATTGCCAAACGTATTGGACTTATACAACATCTACCAACACGTGAATACGACGGTGCAAAAAAAGGCGAATGTGTTATATGCATGATGGAACTGATGATTGGTGAAGCTGTACGCTATCTACCCTGTATGCATACATATCATGCTGTATGCATTGACGATTGGCTTTTACGTTCTCTCACATGTCCATCGTGCATGGAACCTGTTGATGCGGCACTCATTAATTCTTATCACCCTACGACTTAGTGTATCAATTAATCGCATCAATATGTGTAAGAGTGAATGAGTGAGATTGGGAAATTCAACGGTGGCCGATCGTGTATTGTTCCATATATTACTCGAGGCCCAGAGATTTCAAAATACGCTTATCGCCAAAAAAAAAAAAAAAAAAATTGAGAAATTGTTACCCACGTACATTGTGGCGATAAAACAAGAATTGATATACGTATCGTCCATTTTATAAATTGTACTCCCATCTCAAGATGGATTATGCGAATGAAACCGATACATCACACGATGATATATTACAATATTGCCTCGAGTATTTCCCGACCCAATTAATATAGCGTCATATTACTCCTTTCGACGGTTTAGCTTGATAATAACTGCTACAATTTTATTGGGTTTAAGTATAGTATGAATAATAGGAGTGGAGCTGTGAAATAGTGATTTGTTAACTACAAAAAAAAATGAAATATATGCATACATATACCATACACACTCATGTGTAAATAAACATATGTGTGTGTGTGTGTGTATAAATATACCTATCGATATATTAGATATGAATATTTGATTAGAAATTTAATACAAATAATATGATTATTAATTATCAAGTGCATTGACTTATTTCCTTCGTTTATTACGAAATGTACATATGTATGTATACATTATCAATATTGTTTAATTGAATTAAAGAGTATAGAGTAATGGTGGTTTGAAATTTGAGCATTGACCTCAAACGCCATCAGTCGGTAATAGTCGATAAATTGAATAATAATATAATTGTCATTGAACGCCCTCTACTCGGCCTTAGCCTCAAATTCCATATGAGAAAAATACAGGGAAGAAACGTATTAACGAGAAACACACAGTATAACCGTAAACGGCAGTAGCCGCCTCCAGAATAGTCCCTTCGTTGTAAGGGAAACGAAGATTGTATGTAAGATGCGATAAAAACAAGAAAAATAAAACGGAAATTTATTCAACTTGCTTGTTTGTTGAGTGTTGGAACACGTTGCAAACTTACGTGATGAATATTGTGCTTGTGCTTTATTAAACCACCATTTAATGTAGGCGTAAATCACCATGGTATATAAATTTGTCGTATTACTTCAGTGACTACGAAGACGACGACCGAGTTTGTTTTTAATCTACGTCAACGCGCGCTTAAGTATTAATGGCTGCGTATGTTCCATGATTATTTTACGGGGAAATAGTGGCAAACATTCACTTTCAAGTTATGGAAATCAGTTGCGAATTGAAGTTTATTGTATTTTACACAAGAATAAATTTTGATCAGTGACAAAATCAGTTTTTTTATATGATGTTGGTCGCTTCATTCGGAGCGTCACCTCACCATAGGTTTTTGTCTGCCCACATCTTATACCTGGCTATTGTCAACATTTTACTGCTATTGAATGGGCCTATTGTGTATGGTCTCCATGATGGATTCACATATTCATCGATGAATACGAAAGTAGATGGACAATGTCCTGTGGAATGTTTCTGTTTAGGAAATCTAGTGGATTGTAGTGGTTTGCAGTTAGTTTCACCACCAAATAGGCTGCCACCATGGACAGAAATACTGTAAGTTTTTTTTGTTTTTTTTCAAACTACTTCTACAAATGAGTAGGTTTCCTATTTTGGAGAATGCGTTATATAGCATTTTTCCTCCTTTTCAACTGTGAAATAATAATATTTCAACAATTACAGTGCACTGAAGGATAACATTATAAATAATTTGGAGTTTGATACTTTAAGTCACCTCTCTAAGCTCCAAGAATTGTAAGTTACTGTTAAATTTTTACTATTCTCTTGTATAATAAATTGCGTATAATAATCACGCGAATGTTATCTGAAATATGCCAATCATATTATCTTTCAGAGATATAAGTTCGAATAAGCTTGAGGATAATTTTACATTTGTACTGCCAGACCTGCCACAGTTAAACAGTCTGAAAGTCAATAAAAATTTATTGAGGAATATTCCTAATCTTTCATTCTTTGGAAATTTAACGCACGTTTCTCTGTAAGTTAAAAACAAAACAATGTCATACATGTATGTACATGATATTAAAGTGTACATCATATCAATATTATAAATAGATAAGAAAAAATGTAAATATCAATTATTATTATTTCAGATCGCATAATTCGATCGATAATATTGATGGGGTGACATTACAAAAATTGTCACATCTTCAAAATCTCGATCTCGCTGGAAATTCAATAAGAGTATTAAAACGGGGCTCGTTTCTCGCGCCCAATCATCTTATAAGGCTGTAAGTACACACGGCACAAGTGCAATTATAAACAAACACACAAATACGTGTTGACAATTTTATTAATTTCAAGGAATTTGAATTCAAATGGACTTGACGATATGGAGCCGGGTTGTTTAGAAAATTTAACGCAATTGGAAGAACTACGTATTAATAAAAATAGTTTGAAACGCCTGGTAAAAGATGTATTCGCTAATTTAACAAATCTTCGCCTACTGTAAGTAACAATTCAATACAATGTTTATACATATAAACATTTTTGGTGTTATTGACATGTAAATTGTTTATTTCAGTGAATTAAATCGAAATGAACTAACGCAAATTCTCGGATTGAGTTTGAAAAATTTAACAAACCTCCAAGAATTACGATTAAAGAGAAATAATATTGCGACACTTGATGATGGTGCATTTTGGCCACTACGAAAATTGGTACTACTTCAATTAGACTTTAATATGTTGACTGTTGTTAAAAAAGGTGGACTATTTGGACTGGATTATTTGCGCAAGCTCACTCTATCTCACAATCATATTACAACAATTGAACCACAAGCATGGGACATATGCAAAGAAATTCAAGAATTGGATTTGTCTAATAATCAATTAACGTCAATTGATCAAAGAACATTTGAATATCTTGACAAATTGGAGAAACTCAAGCTCGATCATAATCGAATTTCTTTTATTTCTGATGGTGCCTTCAATAATACACCCAATCTGAAAATTTTAGAATTAAATTCCAACAAAATATCGTATATGATTGAAGATATTACAACAGGTGCATTTGTTTCGCTCAGTCAATTATTGAAATTGGGATTGGCATCGAATCAAATCAAATCAGTAAATAGAAATGCATTTGGTGGATTAATGCACCTTGAAGAGTTAGATCTCTTGGGTAATAATATAACGAGTATTCAAGAAAATGCTTTTAGTCCAATGCCCGGCTTGACGACTCTGAAAATGAACACCGCCGCGTTAGTTTGCGATTGTGGACTTCAATGGCTGAGCGTGTGGTTACGTGCACATCGACATAATGACGCAAAAGTACGTTGTGGATATCCACATTGGTTGAAAACAATGCCATTAACACAATTGCATCATGCCAATTTTACTTGTGATGAATTTCCAAAGCCACGAATTATTGAAGAACCCGGCAGTCAAATGAGTATCAAAGGGGACAATGTTACGTTGACATGCAAAGCATCAAGCACTGCGGACACGCCATTGAATTTTACTTGGAAACATGAAAATGTGGATTTACGAAATGCCAACGTGGAAACAAATTCAAGTTCGTCAGGTACTGGTATAACTGAAGCCACATCATTTTTACGTTTGATCAATGTCAGTCACATTGACGCCGGTAGATACCAGTGTATGGTAGCGAATACATTTGGCACATCGTATTCGGTTAAAGCCAAAATTAGTGTACATATATATCCGTCCTTCTCAAAAATTCCACACGACATTCGTGTTACCGCTGGAAGTACAGCGCGTCTTGAATGTTCAGCTGATGGCCGTCCAACGCCACAAATAGCATGGCAAAAAGATGGTGGAAATGATTTTCCAGCGGCCAGAGAGCGAAGAATGCACATGATGCCTACTGATCCTGTACTATTTATTGTCGATGTGAAGACTGCCGACAGTGGAGTTTATTCATGTACTGCACAAAATCTTGCCGGACTTATTGTCGCTAATGCAACACTTACGATTCTTGAAGCCCCATCATTTGTAAAGCCAATGGAACATAAAAATATTGTTGTTGGTGGTTCAGTTGTACTCGAATGTATGGCCAGTGGTTCGCCACGTCCAAATCTAATTTGGAGCAAAGATGGCACAACCTTACAAGCAACTGAGCGACATTTTTTCACTGCCGAAGATCAATTATTGATAATTGTCAATACGATGCCATCTGATGCTGGCAGTTATGAATGTGAAATTAGCAATTCTCTTGGGCGTATCGTCGGCGTCTCTTCACTAACTATCCATCCAGGTAATTTAAAATTCACTAATATATACATACATAAATATTTTCAATCATAATCATGGGTTTTGGTTATTTTTTAGCACCATCAACAATAGTAAACGATGATGATATACTTGGTCTCATTATAATTACTGTAGTTTGTTGCGCTGTCGGTACATCAATAGTATGGGTTGTAATTATATATCAGACCCGACGGCGCATTAATGCGGTACAAAAAATGAATGGACAAATACCAGTGACAGCAGTAACGTCTCTTCCAATTGATGGACAAACAACGCAATTGTATCTCGATTCAACCTCACAACACAGTAAAGATAGTGGCACAGGTGACAGCACGAACCCAAGCAATGATCAACTGCAGCTTTGCTTACCTGGTTAGCAATTTACTTTCTATTTATTTCTCCAATTAGTAAATAATATTACTGTAGTCTCTTAATATATACATATATACTTATTTACTATTTTATTTTTATTAATTGTTATAGAGGAAATTATTACGTGTGCCAATAACAGTGAAGAAGAGTCCGCCACCACCAGCGGTGAAGATCCATTACTGCAATACACAAATCATCAGCGATATATCGAATAAGGTAATACGCCGTAAAAAAAAGAAGAAAAAAAAGGGAAAAATTGATGAATAAACTCTGTGTGCGTTTGTGTGTGTGTGTGTGTGAGAGAGAGGATTTGCGAAAGGGAATTTAAAAGAGAAAAGAAAAAATGATAGTATTAACAGATTCGATCTGTAAGATTTTATTTAAAACAAAAAATCACGAATCGATTCATTGATCAATGTGGCCTTGTGGCATCATCGATCGCTCAGTATTAGGATAACTATTATTACAAAAGTTAAAAGAAAAAGAGAGATACTTTCTATGAATATGAGTGAGGAGCTGTAAAGTCGAAAGAGGAACAAAACTGACGATATTATGTATGTATATATATTGAGCTAGACTAAGCGGGCCATTTATTGATGGTATGGCATGATGGAGCTTTATTGCAGACAGCATATATAGTAACATCAGCCTTTTTGTGATAGTTATTTATTTTAGAGGTAAGCCGGCTTCAAGGTTATTTATAGCATAGTATTTCGAGAATTTGTCTCTCGGCTCCATAGTACTGACATTCATAGTGTTTTTATTTTTTTTTTTTGGTTAGAATGCACGAAAGTGCGCATTTTGGAATACGTACTTTGTCGAATGGTCTCCCGTGAAAATTTGTGTTGACTCGGCAATTATAACAACCGGTCAAGTATCAAAAACAAAATTAAAAAAAAATCAATGATAATAATGATATCCCATATTAATAATAATAATAATACATATTTTCAGTCAGTTACTTCGTATTGCTCAGAAAATGCAAGAATGATAAATACGTCATTCAACCTCTAGTATATGTTGCAACTTGAATAAATAGTTGTGACACGAACAATCCGTAGTATTATACAAATTTTAATTAGTAAACATAATTAAGGTTTTGTTTTTTGTTGATTATGTTGCATTGTCTAGAATGTCAATTATTTCAATTGGCGATTTTGCAGCAAGCCCTTCTGTATATAAACTTTTATTCTTGTCCCTTTCCTAAAATTTGTATTTAGTGCAAAATAATCGTGCCAGACGATATGAATTATTGGAGTATCTATATATAATGTTCGACAATTTTTTTTTTTTTTCGTGTACAATGTTGCCTTCATTGCGCAAAGTGTCTTGATAAAATCGTATAATAGATACTAATGTTTATAATTAGTACAATCCAATGTGTCCTTTTGTAGTTGAGAAGCATTGTGATAAATAACAACATTTTTTGGCATATAAAAACGTTGAGATATTCACAAAACGACGAGTGGCTTAATATTTAGCGGTTTTCAAGTATTTACTACTATAAAATGTGAATATTATTGCGAAGAATTATAAAAAATATGTAATTTGTGTATACATGTACAAGTAAAAGAAAAAGAAAAAAACAATATTCAATAAAGTCACAAAAGAATACACCCATTTTTAATCTATTTTATTATTTTTTTTTGTTTCGTAAATTCAATTAGCGTTTAAATTAATAAGCATAAAATTCATGCATCTAATTGATTGAAAGTCTATAAGTTTGTAGAGTAAATAAATTAAAAGGGTCATATTTGATTGATTTAATTAATCGTACATGAAAATTCACGAAAATATTTTAGAGGATATTGTTCTACCATTCACATTTCTGGATTCAATTTACCATATATTTTATGTAACTAATCATTAAATGACACCTCAATGACCCCATAAATTTTTTTAATAAGTGCAATGGAACATAAATACTTTGAAACCCTCCATATTATTCCGTTGTACCAATGAATTTTAAACAGAGTGGATTTTATTTTAGTTACGCAATAATCTATATGCAATAATGAACATTGGCGTGATGATATCTATCATGGTTGATCAAAAAAATTATTTAAGAGTATCACAAAGATGTCGTCGTATTTTCAAACACTATCAATATATGTATAGAAAGACTGACTCATCTATCGTTAGCAAATCACATTGCACATATCCACATCATACTATTTTCAAATTATTCACGTTCATCTTACATCAATACTTTTTAAAGATTCATTCTTACTACAATTATTATTATCACCTAATATTTAAAACAAAAGTTTTTCTATATATTCATTATTCATAAAAAATATCATGGAGATGGCTAAAATTGAATGAGAGCATTTGCACAAATTATCAATAATCATTTTTCTACGAAGTCACATTCAATTGTCGATGCGTCCACCCTCAATTCGTTGTAATAATCACTATATCCTCTTTCGCCGCGTCCCTCTCTACTTCATCCTCTTCAACCATTGAATCAATCAATTATAACTAATGAACTTATGCAACGAATTAATCTGCCCAATTTACACATACTCAACGGATATTTTCATCAAGAGCTTATTAAAACAATCTTTTCCGATTTTGTGACAAATGCATTTAGACCACTTACGAAACATTTAAGCCAACAAATAATGATGATGGCGGCGGCGGTGATGGTGGTAGCATTCATCGACACGTGTGTTTTCTCTTTATATACGATTTACATTTGGTAATGCATCAGAAAAAAATAACATTGACGCAGCATTTATCATCAGAGTACATTGCAAATGAGAGAGAGCATTATATTATTGCGGTTTCATTTTTTTTTTAACCACCTGTATTCGCAAACTGAAATGAATTGTTGCAATACCGTAATGGCTATTTCCGTTAAGATAATTAACTAGCACTATCGATAAATCATTCATTGTGAGAATGATAATGATGATCAATCGTTGCTCATGTCCTTGAGTTCAGTGTATGCTATGTGATTTCGATAGACATCACCTGCTAAACCCCCAGATTTACGATTATTTGACATCTTTGATGGTAATGGTACATAGTACTGACGTCTTTTATACACCACCATTCTGAAATAAATTGAAGAAACATGTCGATTGATTAAAACTGATAAACACATCCTATCATTGTCATAAATGCACTTTCAGTTAATATATGCAATTAAATATGCTGATTAAAAACAATATGTAATAACTATAATAATAATAATAATAATAAGAAATACGTGTCAGAGCAGAGAGACTCGACGACTCGGGTAATTACGTCCTTCAAAATTAAACTATAGCAACAATATTGAGCGAGGTTTTCTCATATTTTCCTGCCATTCGCAATTTGCTGAGAAACGACAGTTAGCGACACGCAGCATATTCGAATAATGTTTATGGCATTGTTAGCCAATTTAATATTGACTTATTCGAGTAGATATCTGCTGTGTGATTCCTCGAATCTTTGAGTAAATATATAATGTGAGGAATATAGAAATTTTACAATTCTAAGAACACAATTCCATTGTTTGCAGGGTCTTTAGAGAGGGGAACGATATTAGTATCGTTTTTTACTGTCATATTTTTTATTTTCTCTGTTCTGGTTCAGTAGTTTTGTGGGTGGGATCTCGCTGAATATTTTTTTGCCTATTCAACACTTTGTTATTGAACAAATTTTAATGTTTGAGGAAAGGATTAAATATTATTATGATTATTATGATTATCATTATCTGTGGGATTATGAAATTACTTTATTATAGGAATTACGCACGGCTCATTTAAGGCACTATTTATTGAAGCAATTATCAACAATTAAAAGGAATGTAATTAGGATTATATTTGGATATGTGTCGTTGTTTTTTATCTTTTTTTTT
>CAJUYH010001573.1:8047-47687 GCA_910591685.1 Galerucella tenella
TATATATATATATATCGTCGTTTATGTGACAATACCTCCTATCTGCATACGACGTAATTTTTCAGGAGAGATAAAAAACTTTCTAATTTTCCTAGCAGCTTAATAGAAATTAATTGACGCCTGGTAATTTTAAAGACTTACTTTGCTACTTTAGAGCTTAGGAGGTATTGCCACGGTATGCTCAGTGCTCATATCTTTCAAATACCATCAAAATTTCATTTTGCGCAAATTTGTCAGTTAGAAGGTATTCCCACATATCTAACGATGTATATATATATATATATATATATATATATGTGTGTGTATTGAGAGGTGAACAGACTACTTTCTTTGTTGACTCACTGCGACAATACACGAGAAATAGTTAAACTTGGGCACGTGCAATTTTATTTCATGTTGCTGTGCATGACAAGTGTTTGGAAAAGCGGCGGTGCATGATACGTTGAAAAATTTAACGATGTGCGAATATAATAGAAAGAGAAAAAAAACGTGAATGAAAACACTTGGGACAATTGTTTTTATAGTCAAATTGATATGCACTACATATATTCCTATCATTTATAACAATATTGATCATTTAACAATATCATATCTCAATCAGCATATCAATTTAATCTGAGTATAATTACTTTTTACTTTGAATAAAGTAATGAATAGCGAACGACTACTAATAATATATATTGTAGTGAAATATATGTGAAAGTTGAGTGATTAATGATGATGCGTTTGTCATTAACCTTCATTAAGTGATATTTAATGAGTGACATTCAAAATTGTTAGCTCAACGTAATGCAGTGTATTTGTTAATATTGATTGTATATGTAGTATATGTATATTTATGAAGAATAATTGTATTTAAGTATATATATGTAAATAGAATTTTTCGTCAGTTGCGTGATATCAGGATATGTATTATTGCGAAAATAACATATGTGAAAGAGAACGCAATTTAATAAGAGTAAAAACATTTGAATATATATATATATAAAAGGTAATATATTTATGACTTCTTTATATAGTAATCACGCAAAGTGTTTGCAAATATGAAAATTGAGTAATTATGAGGTGAGTGTACTTTAATAATCGCATGGACCGTGAATATTGTTAAAGTAAATTGCATTAATGAAAATTAAAAACGTAATATAGATATAAAATACAAATGAGTGAATGCATTTAATGAATTATTTCCGCAATGTATATTCTACGATTATTTAATCATAGTAAAATAAAGCAAAATTAATAGATGAATGAGAAAAGTGAGATAGAAATAAATTTGTTGGAATTAAATTTGAAATTATATAATCAAGGTGACAATGGCAAATGAAAAATAAAATAAAAGCTAGGACATTGCAATTGTTTATTTATATATATATATATATATATATATAGCGTTTGTACATTCAAATATGGTCGGTCGGTGTATGCAGACATGCGTGCGTAGGTGGATTATAGTGCACTGTGAGTACGGTACGAGAGTTTAGTTAAATGCGTCGGAGAATCACGTGGGTAATAAGGGACAAGTAGGTGGGTCAGCGCAATGCTCTGGAGAGGTCGATGGTGGGCCGATCGCGGTCGGTGAACTCTCTCTCTCTCTCTCCCTCTCTCTCGCTCGTTCGCTCTCCTTCTCGTTCCCTCTTTTCCCTTTTCCTCTTCTCTTTCCTTTATGGATAGTTGTACACGCTGATTCATCGTCGAGAGTGAAAATGGAATTTCTGACCACGAATAAAAATTACTTTAACGTATATGTTCAACTGGGATTGTGCTAACGAAACGTAGAGTTAATTTCAAGTATATACGATGTGTGTGTGTGTGTGGGCTTTAACGGTTTAGCAAGCGTATATGGGTAACCGGGTATATAGTGAAAGATTTACTTTTGTTATGTGTGGGTGGTGGTTCATCTATTGCTGATGTTTAATTCAAATGTTTGATGCAACAACAAAATGCAATTGGTAAAATATGTTAATATCATTTGACAATTAAATTTTTGTTTGATGATATAATTGTGTTAATTATTAAATATGTGAGTGAGTGAAGTGCATGTTGGTCGATCGATTCAATTTACCATGAATGATACGAAAAAAAATATTGAAATATTTCATAGTAAATATTATTTTACAACTTCACATAATTAAAATTCGTGATTTATGTTAATGTGTAGGTTACGTTTGAAATTAACTAAATCCAGTTAGTATTTATATATTACATGTGTGCAACGTTATGTTATGTAGGTTTCATATATATAATATTTATAATATTCATAGTATTCTCCCAAGCCCACGTATTAATTTGTAATTTTCAGGGCGTTCAGAGAGTTTAGATCACGCGATCTAGTGAATATCCGGGTGAAGATTAGTTTCTCACGAAAGGGGAGTGCCGTAAATTTGCCCATTTACACACACACACATACACACACATTTATACATACGAATATTCAAAAAAAAAAAAAAAAAAAAAAAAAATGGAAATTGTTTTGCAAAATGCAATTTAACCTTGGCCTACTCCATGAAACCTTATTATTATTTTTAAACGTGAAAATATATTTTTAAGTACTGATAAAATTCGCCAAGTATTGAACCAAATAATTTTTTATCTCGTTATTATTATTATTAGTATTATCATTATTAATAATTATTATTTTTCGGTTTTTTATTGTGTCAAATAATAATAAATATCTCCCTTCACTTAAATCTGTGATATAGATAGTACTTGAGAAATTTCCAACATGTTTAAGTGAGCTTTATTACTCTTGTAGAGGCACGCGTCAGTTTATATTTCATTTATAAGTCCCTTTGGTTATGTTTCGCAAGACTTATATACACAGCTGAAGAGGTTAATTACAATCATGATGGGAAAATCAGTGTGGCAGTCATAATGCTGATGTCGTGTCGTTGACACGGTGCGTTTGGTGAAAGTGTTGGGAACAATTTCAAACATATACATGTGTAAATGTATCTTTAGTTGAGAACTTACACTGATACACTGTGTCTCATTTGACTATTTTCTTCATATGTATCCGTTCGTTCCAATAAACTCCATCCATGACGAATGATGTTAATTAAATTGTAGAACAATTGAATGTAAAATGAGAATTGAAAGAAGAAGAAAAAAAAAATTTTGTGCATGCTGTTTATTTTGCAAAGTCGGAATAATATTGATGATTACGTTATACATTTAATGCAGTATGAATATACTGAAGACGTGAAATCAACTTGTCATGGCTCATTGATCGTTTTTACAATGAATCGCGGTATTGACAATACAAATTGAGACGGAGAATTGTTGCGTCTCTCGCCCCCCCCCCTGTACTCGTGATAATTTACACATCTCTTACGTTCTCCGAACAACAATCTCAATTATTTCTGCTTAATCAATAATTAAATATATACAATGTTATTTGAAAGACAATGATTAAAATGAGAGTGGGTGATATTGAACAAAAATATATTGCTGATAAATAAAATAAAGACGATCATTTGTAATATACCCTAACCTTCTTCATTGCATAGTATATAATAGAGCTCATCGTTTTACAAATGCACTTCCTTGAATATTTCTCACTCACTCGCCCTCTCGTATTTTCTCAATGTTTCTCCATCTCTCAGCATCTTCAACAACAGTCGTCTTGGCAGACTTCACTCGTCTCATTTCAAATGTCAAGAGCACCTGCAAACGTAGGCAGTATACAAATGTATCTGCGAGTATTATATATTCTTGTCCTCTTATATTCCCTCTATTTCTCTTGTCTTCTATATCATCCTTCTATATATATATATACGAGTATACATACTCATATATAATATATGTCCATTATTTATATATATTTATTCAATGTATATAATGTGCCAAGATGAGGCACATAACGTCTTTTTCCGTCATCTCATAATGAGAATTATAAATAAACAGTGCGATAAATATATATATTAATGATGGTACTGTCACCACATGCGTAGATATATTTATATGCCTTGAATATAAAAATTCATGTGAGATAACACTCGACCAATAGTTTATAATAAGTTTAGTTTCAAATTTAATCTCAACGTTCTGTTGAGATGATTCCAATAATAATGATTAGAAAATTACAGTGAGGAAGTAAATGGTACAGAGATGATTTTATTTATGTATATAATATGTTAACGTTTGTCCGTCTCTGTTTTGTGTTAATTAAATTTGTAATTCGAAGCCGACAACAGTATATACGTGGTATATATGGCATTGGTGATGTCTCTCACGGTATGTTACGACAATATAACACTGGTGGAGTTGTATCGAGTTCACATTCCATTCTTATCTCATATATTGCCATAAGACACTCAGATTGTTCAAGTATAAAAATGAATATTTTTGTATGTGTATGTATATATATGGAAATATATTGTTTAATAATAAACGTATATATTTGTTGGATATATAGTAATATTTGTATTCTCTCGTATACATACTTGAAGTTTCAGAGGAGTGATCTGAAGTGTAATTGAGCACCTCCTCGTATATTTCCATATTTATATTGATGGCGAATTTTATTACTTATATTTTACTCAGCTATTTGTAAATATACTCTGAGAATTGTTTCATTTAATTTAACTGCACGAGTCGCCTGTTTCTTCCGGCTGTTTATACTATGGAAATATCTTGAGAAGTTATTTTTTTATTGAATTGTTTTCGTTGTATGCGTATGGTTTCTTGTTTGATGTTAATGTGAGAATTATGAGTTTTCATTTTATTTTTTCATCACTATGTTGTGAATAGTGGGATTTAGTATTATTTAATTTTAGTGTCCTGAAGTGTAGTTTGTAGCCATTAAAACTTGAGTGTTAAAAATTTGTTTAAATTTATTTATATATACATGTATGTATACAATTATATTTTTCTTTTAATGTCTAAGACTTTTTTTTCTATTGATCTACTGGAGCTTAACCACGCTCTATGGCTTCCAAAGACAGCTTAACTAGATTTAACTTTCTTTGTTCTGCCTTACCCTAAATAATTCGATATACAGGTATAGAAGAAGAAATATAACTGTATATGGGCTTTCTAGGCGTAGACAATTTTAGTTTGTTAACTGCAGTAAATTCAAGTCATGGAAATTGTTTATTGAAAAAATTAATTTAATAAGAAACATCTGCAGAACTTTATTATTTTTAGTTTTTATATAAACGAAATTATTGTGCAAGTGCAATTTAAGAATATATGAAAAATTTCGAAAAGTAACGCCACGTTCTTACATTGATAAATGTATATATATATATATATTTTTTTTTTTTTTCACCATATTCTCGCCCTTTATTTTTATGTTATATTCCAGCCTCCGGCGACTTATCATACAAGAACTCAAAACTGGCATCTAGACCATAGCTGTTTCCGCATGTCAAGCACTCGCAACACATTGTTTTATTTCTCCTCCTGTTTCTTTCATTTTTCTCATTTTCTTGGGGGAAAAAAAAATATATATAAAGCAAAAAAAAAATTTTTTTTTGTCCTCATACGCCACTTCCTATGTCGCACTTTTATTCACGTTGATTTTACACCCTCGTGAACTCGAACCAGAATACGCATGAATTGCGAATTCGACACCGGATGTGCAACGTGTTACTCTCTTTCTACCTCTATTTTTAACTTTTATTTCTTTTTTTTTTTTTGCACTTTTACTTCAAACGAAATTTGAAACTTCTCTAGACATTGTTACTTTCACTTAAAATTACACTTTGCTACGAAAAATGTTGAATTATACACAAATGAATAATAAAAATGAAGTATCCATTGCGTTCAATAAATTTTTATTATTGAAATGTATAATAAGTATATCTTAAGTATCGTCTAAAAAATCGAAAAAAAAAATGTAGCAGTTTCTCGCGTCAAATCGCAATGTGATTGCGTTCTTCAACCGAAAATAAAACAATATACAAACCAACATTTATTGAAAATATGCCGCACCTATTTGTATGTGAAACGACCAATTGCTGTCAAATTTTATGATCGTATTAAAAATGATTACCATCGATATATATATGTATCTACATTTCAGACCATTTATTTATATTGACTGCCATTTTCTCAAGTATACAAAGCTTTCACTCGTATTACAAGCCACTTTGCATCTCAATCTTGACTAATTCATCAAACACCTTCTATTGTTATTATAATGTCTCGTATATTGTGCGAATAATATATATATATACATATATTATACCTTTCTCTCAATACATTATACAAGTATAAACAAATTTATTCATCAACAGTGATTAAGAGAACATATGTATAATATATATATAAAATAATATTAAAGCGGTGATAAACATTGGGCGTGAATAATAAATCATTTGTTGTGAAGTAAATTGATTTAATTTCATTTTAACATTTAGGTCACAGTCAATTTGTCGCTTCAACTCTATACAAAATTTACTCATTATCATTTAATGTTGGATAGGTATTGCGAAGACATTATTTAAGTGACAATAATATTTTGTCATAATACATATGTGTGTTATAAAGTACCGTATTTTTTTTTTTTTTTCATTTTTTTTTTCCACTTTTTTTTCTTATGTATATACCTACTTAATGATTCATATTTTTGTGACAGGTATGTACAAACTCACACCCAATATAATTGGACACACAATATGTTTTATTCATTGACTACGATATATATTGAATTTTTTTTTTTTTTTGGCTTTGTAACGCGTGAATATCATTATCCATATACGATGTAACATCATCACTACATTAAATATGACCCTTTCGTATCGTCAAATTTGATAGTTTATTCATTTTAATCGTCAACTAACCCCAAATATAAGATGGAAAAATTTCATTTGTGACAATCGCAATAAATAAAAATTCCTCGCCTAATATCTATTATCTATTGCTCATTTCATTTCTATCATTAATTATTGGATTTTCGTCAAATTATTTCTCCATATTCACTAACACCAAAATGTTCATAGCTGTTTACACAGACGTTTGAGTGTGTGTGTGTGTATATGGATAGATGTGAACGCGAGTGACGTGAATGTATGCAGTATTCACTGTGGTAGGAGCCTAAAGGCACTTTGAGTTCCGTAAACGGATTACCAGACGTTTCACGTTGACGTAGCGAAACGCTTGGTGCATTGTACCGCGTCTAGGTGGAGAGAGGAAGTACACGGCATTGAGCTAACGTCTTCCGGTTTGTGTAAACGTATATACACATAGTATATGACTTATAGATGTGCAGATGTATAATACACTTTGAATTACACCTATATAATACTCATACACCTGTGTATATAAGTGCGTCATCAACCAAGCTATATGTAATGAATCTTGTGTTTCGCAACTATTACTACTGTATGAAACCCTCAGGTATATACTTTCCTCAACTTCACAAATGATGAAAGTAAATATTTCACACACACACACACACTGCTTTTTATATATTTATATTTATATTTATACACTTTTTCTTCGTATTATGTTTAAATTAAATTTCAAATGTAAATTTTATTTATTTGTTTTATTTATAATTGTAGATGTTGCAGTACAATTTAATAGTAGTGTAATTGGCAGACGGTGCTTTTATCATCAGTATGGTGAGTTTGAACTTTATTTACACCAGTACAATAACTAATCAATAATATTTAATAAGCATATATATTATTTTTGGGTTTATTATTATTATTTATTAATTTTTTTTCTGTTAATTTAGAAATAAATAGAACTAAAGTGCTATTTTTATTGGCATTTTGATGAACGGGTGACAGCGCGCGTCGTCAACTTGATTCTTCGAGCCGCACTTTGACCTCTCGGCAATTCCCCTCTTATTTCTGTGTATTCCAATCTATATATATATATATATAAATATATACACACGTATAGATGTGTAAGAATGGGGTGAGCGACCGTGACGCTCGCCGGAAGTAAAAAGTTCCTTTGATCTCAAGACAAAAGCTCTCCCTTTCGCGCTCCTCTCACCCTTTACACTGTGTGCAAATGCGCGCGCGTACTCGATGCCTCTCGCCAACTACAGCAATCATGCGATTGCTTAGCGACCCGGAAGACACGAGTTCACAGTATATATATATATATATATGCATAGCTATAAACCCATGTAAGATGTGACCTGATGCTACGACCTCTCTATCTTCAATGCATAAAATTAATTTCTGATCAAAAATATCCGTCATTCACTTCAATTATTATTTTTTTTTTAATATTCCATTCTTGTATATATATGGGAATATATATACAATCCCATATATATATATATATATGGGAACAAAAAAAAAACGGTTGTACATGATAAGTTGTGTTTATTCCTTCAGAAGGGAATATAAATATATGCATTTGAAAAGCATGTTGATGAAACGTGTGTTGCGCACATGCATGGTGTGCATCACATCTCGTGAATGTATCTCGTGAAACGGCTGACGTATGGTGACCACAGCTACTCTCGACAATTTTTAAACGACATGAAGTCACGCAGCATCATTCCACTCATGTAGTCCGAGGTCCAGGACAAAATCATTGAGACAAGATAGTATATAGAACGATTGACAGAACGTATCTCTTACCATCTCACCCTGTCTCTATCTATCTATTTATTTATTTATTTATTTATTTATTTATACATATATATATTTTTTTATTCTTCACTTCTTCTTCTTCTTCTTCTTCTTTTATCGCTTTCAATCACATTGTGTCTCCCGCACTTTTACAGATATTGTATGGCACGTAGTCACGCACCAACAGAGTTCAGGACTTGAGGAGAATAATGAAAATTTCTTTTACAATACATCAGAAGATGTGATCACGTCTCGCGCTATCTATACATATACACATACATATACATACATACATATATATATATATCACGCCCTGAGAATCAATATACATATGTAATGTTGTAGATGTAGGTATATATTTTGCAACGATTGACGTGGAGTTGCACGTTTACCTTCAATTATTTGTCACATCATATATATAAAATGCACTTGACAGGTTTTACCGGATATTCTCGTCAAGTTTTTATCGAAAGTACATATAGTACATTGACTATAAATAAATAATTCATAATTTTTAAATTAATATACATTATAGCGGGAGGGAAAAAAAAAAAAACAAAAATGTAAAATAAAAAAAACTGCAATCATTCAAGTTTATTTCTTTTTTTTTTTTTTTTTTTTTTTTTTCACTGTAAATTGTGACAAGGTGACCAACAATTGGTTTACAAAAATTTTAAATTTATTTATAAACACGTATTGTATGATATATTATATGAAAACATAAATTATATAATATTTTCGGTTGTTGAACACTATAAACATTCACAATTAGTTCCGCCAAGATATATTTAATCATCAATAATATTTATTGTTATACAACTTGAACATGAATGTGAGTGGGGAAAATATATATGTATATATAGGTAGTATATAGATATTAATCTCTGTATACATCCCGTATATGCATTTTATATACCTAAATATATATGTATAGGCAATTGAGGATTTTGCATGACCTACCGCTGTGCAACAAAGTGCGAAAGTCAAACGTAGCGCCGCAAAAAAAAAAAAAAAGAAACAAAAAAAAATATATACGACATCATTGCACGCGGTCGCATTATATACACACACACATATGCCAATACATAAATAGCTGTATGCCCAATGTCTCTCTCGTTGTATGGTTGATCGGTATCCAAACGGCATTATACATCTCAAAGACACTCACCGACTGTGGGCAATGCGCTAACTCTTGACTAGATGACAACATGGAGGTGGTATCTGGTCACGCAACAACACAAACCAGTGTCAGCGTGTGACTCTCTCTTGGGGGAATACAAATTGCTCGTGACTGACACTCATGGCACTTATTCACTCTCTCCCACTCTCTTTCTATCCTCCTATCCTCACACTTGCAATTGCCACTGATGTCAACTGACCATACACAGATTTATCGCTTTTATACGCGTTTTCACTCTCGCACACTCTCACTTTCAATATTCAATTTTATTTAAAATTGTTTCATGTGAATTCTTCTTTATTACATTTATTTATTTATTGACGAGGAAAAATTTCACTTTTATTATTATTTCTTATATATTCTATTTGAATTTATAAAATTCAATTCAATTTCTACTACATATATATATATATATTTTTTTGTTCGCAACTGATACACAATCTTTAACATCACGATAGAATTACTCGCCCACGACGTATCGCTATACAGATTCGCTATATATCCCGATCTCATATTTATATACATTGTATATTCATGTAGGTATACATATATACATGTATAGCATGAAGATCTACATCGGTGCATCTCGATAATGGTCGTCGCGGTGGCCGACAAATATTTGCACGCCTCCTGCCTCCTATCTCGCGTCATCGTTCTCTTCCCATCTTAATTTAAAACGATTTAATACACGCGAAGGTATAATATATTTTCTTTTTTACACGTACCTATATATATATATATATATATATATATATGCCCCACATAATATTCAAAGTTATTAAATTGATATTAATCAAATATATATTTCGTAACATTAATTTTTTGATAAATGATATTGGGAAAAAAAAAGAAACAGAGAGAATTTATCATTGAACTGTGTGCAATGCACATATACACTACGTAAAGATATATATGTATAAGACACAACATCTTGTCACTCGATCCATCATCATCATTACTCTTCTTATATGAATAATGAGATATTCATTTCTCTTTTGTACGTGGTTTGCTTTTTCTTTTTGTACATATCCATTTTGCCCGCGGCAATTTTTGTCGCGGTCAACAACGCATGTTATATCGAGCATACTTATACAAAAACATAATCGATAATGTATATTTTTGTGGATCCATCAGATACGGAAAGAAATTGTGTGTGTGTGTGTGTATTATGTGTCGATATTGCGATGGAAAAGAAGAGAAAGGGTGGTAGTTTCTTGTATATGTATGTGCCCTAGGTGGTATTGTGGTGAACACCACACACGGCACAAAACCGGTCCCTTATAATTACAGGGTCCACTGTGTATTACCCATGAAGATCGGTGGGGCCGTGGCGACGCGACGAAGAGAGGATATATATTCCACCCCGGGCACCAACATCACCCACCAACGTCCATGTCCTCGTCTCAATGTTTCGACCACCGGCGGAGACAGACGATGTATTTCGTGTCTTCTCATACATATATATATATATATATATCTACTTACACACCTGAATCAATATTATATGCATGTGACATTACTCAACATGATTATAAGCAGTGCAACGAATACAACTACCGAATTTACTTGCAAACGCCGTTCGATTATTATTATTATTATTTTTTTTTCATCCATCAATTTTATATAATTTTTACACAATTGTGCGGTGGTAAATAAATTTTTTTACTCAGTCGTATGGAATAAACGAAGCGGTAAAGAGGTGTGTGACTGAAATGGAATTGAAGAATTGGTGGGAATTTACGATTTCTATTGTAGAAAATAGTATTATTTGATAAGAGAAAGAGAAAATAATAATTTTTGTATTGTGCTAATGGCAATAAATCGAATGATCCTATACGATCTGCAATCGAGTTATATTACTCGTGCCGGTGGTTGCGCACGCGCAATGTTTTATCGATATCGTAAATCTCATCCACCCTATTCTCGATAATAAATACATGTATATATTTGCAAGAATATAGGAGCCATGCGATTGGGCGATACCCAGGTATTGCCATTGTAAAATTCCGAAATTCCACATGATCTTATATTGTAACCAGTTTGACAGGAGTAGAGTGGCTTTATACCGCAACAACCCACAACACAATACTTAACACAGTATAAATATACATTTGTGCGTTTTCACCATCCCCTTTATTATTAATATCAATAAAATATCATGCACTCGATGTTATAAATTTTCAATTGATAACAGAGAAATAAATTTACGAGTGGACTATTGCGAATGAATAAAATAAAAATAGTTTGTTTTGTCTATTTAAATGTTCTCTTTCTCAACAATGCAATAGGAGATATAAATATATATATATATATTTAAAAGAAGAAAAGAAGGAAGGAGAGGAAAAAGGTGAAATAGACATCACGATCATTTACAATGCCACGACCAGAGCCCCAAGTGTATTTTATATTGCACACATGAAACCAATGCCACCGACTTTACGTTCATTCTTTTCTTGATGGATATATGTATATATATATATATATATATATATATATATATATATATATATATATAAATAATGTTGGAGTATTTACATACACGCTTTGTCTTATTCTCAACGTGTTTGTACATATTTATATATACGTATACTCTTCTGCCTATATACCATAAAGAGAGAGTGTCGTGCTACACCATAAAGGACCACACGTGCATATCACTGCGTTGCAATAGTATATTCCATGTTGCATCGTCAAGTGTACACACGATACAAAATATACTGTGTGGCACTTTATCAGCGCACGCCCCTCTACTATTATTGTTTTCAATATCATACTGTATGCACTATTGTCATGTATATACGTGTGAAAATATTACGAATGACGATCGATTGTTGTGAAGTGACATGTACATGCGAGAAGGTCTAGGCAATATTTCTCTTTTATTTATTTGTATAATATCGATAAAATAATACCTATAAACTATTTATCCAATCACAATATTAATGTTGATATGAAAATCCGTAGGGATTATTACACTGTGGAATATTTTATTTTTATATTTATTTCTCAGAGGGGATAAAGCAGAGAAAAAAAAGAATATTAATAATGATAGGAAAGAATGAGATGTGTTGGAGATTATGGAGCGGTGCGGTCGCAAATTTTGGCATGGTGTTTTCCATCAAAATCGTCTCCCTTTAATTCTAATGCCGCGAGTTTGAACAGATTAATGTCTACCATCCACCAACACGTTTACTATATATTTATTATTATTTTTATTCAATGACCCAAGGCTGATACACGCAATTTTTATTAATATGTTGATGTTATTTATATATGTATTTATATATGTGATGGGTGGATCATTGATCACGAATCATTAATGGTACACAGTTGATATTTATGTGAATATATGCGAAGAGATGCGCGACATGTGTCCTTTGTAAAAATAGTTATACACATATTCTCTTATGTATTGATCTCTGGTATAATGTTATAGAGTGGAGGTGTGCAAACGCGTCATGCAACAGGAGAGTTTCAATTTTTTGTCTGAGCGCGCGTGTGTGTGTGTGTGTGTGTATATATATTTGTATTTGTCTATAGATATGTTTGTGTCCATGAACGAAAATTTTTACATTGATTTGCGCACGCGCTACACTCGGAGAAAGTAACCATATCGTTTGTAACACATGACATATGATATAAGAGAATACGAGAAACATAATAATAATGTTCTGCGATGAAAGTAATATATAATGTATTTATGCATATATATATATATATATATTTGAGATGAAAAAAAAATTTAATCTTTTATTCATTCATTTTTATTATCATTAATTTTTTTTTTCTCTTTCATTGATAATTTATTATGCATTTACATTATGATCAGTGCAAAATGAAATAGATAAATTACCAAAGAAATTCCTTCTTTTTTTCTTTTTTGTTTTGTTTCGTTTTTTTTTCTTTTATCATTTCCGGTGTTAATCATTATTAATTTTTTTTTTCTCCCCCTTTTAATTCGAAACACAACGGCAATGAGAGATTATATATTAATTAATTAATATTTTTACGAGATGAGAATTAAATGGTTCAGGAATATTCTTCACTTGTTTCACTGGACCGCACATATCAACACTACTCGCACTACTGGAATTAATCAATTAACTAATTAATTTATCAAAAGCGGGATTATGTGTCGTTGCAAAATTCCCATGATCCCCTATAATTTCATAATTAATATCATTATCATTATTGTCTTTCATTCATATACAGTCCATTCAAAATATCTGTATACACTTTCTGAAAAATTGAAATTAACAAATTAAATAAGTATATAAATCTATCTTGACAAATTATTTGTATAATATTCATCTATTTTTCATTACTTATATAATGATTCACATCAGCGAAAACAAAATAAAAAAAAAAAGGACATTTAATATGTGGTACAGCCATGTACGAAAAATACAAAATATAATTCTACAAATTAACTGACTATTTATTGTAATGAGATATATAGTTAATGTACTTGTTCATCGTCATCATTATCATCAAGCATCATTTTCAGTGCATTAATATCCCCAATCGATTGCGTCATAAATCGACAGGAGACTTGGAAGAAGGGGGGGAGAGGGGGCATTGGTTTGTAAAAGAGAGACAGATAGGAGTGAGCTGAGCAACTGAGAGAATTCCGTGGCGATCGTGGCATGCATACCGCGATCGTTGCCCGCGGATAACCGGTAATAGCCGACGGTAACAGTAACAGTAACTGACCTACAGACTGCTGTGGTAACACGCCTGTCCCGTGGCCGCAAATCCACTGCGCGCTCGACTTGCACCCGAATGAACGTAAATAATATATATATATATATTATGTGTACACACGCACGTTTAGTTATGGAGAAAGTTTTTCACGTGTTTCTGTGTGTCTCAATGTATCATGTCATGTATCAGCTCATTATTAAGAAATTGATACTAAACACCAGAAATATTATTTCCCTTTAAAATCAATTTATTATTATTTATCAACGCTCAATCAAATTTATTTTATATATATATATATGTTTATTTATTTATTATCTGAATAATGTCCATTTTATTATGATCATGTGGTGTAATAGTAAATGATAATTTTACTGGTCAATTCAATTTTTTGTTTCCCATGGTATTGCAATGACGCCAATGATATTTATAGCATTGAAAATAATTGTTACACAGGTGCTTCAATATATAGATATATATGTCGGTATTTCCGGTTTTGCCTTCGAGCCAATTGCTAATTACTACCTTCATTATCATACACGTTGATATGCATTTATATTCTATCTTCTCACCGACATTACCAAATGAATTTGTTCAATCATATATGTATATACACGTGTGTATATTGGAAGTAGCGTTCATTTTCGTGTTTATTCATACACTGAATATATTTACCCACAAATTTGTTCAAGTATACAAGTTGATATTTGAGTGTGTATATAAGGGGGATTCTCACATACAACTCGCGTATGTTTAGTTACGCTTTGTCCAATCTCCAACTAATCGAGTGCACATTTCTCTCTGTATACTTGAATTAAATTTTGCAATATACCCTACTATGATATATAAACACATGCACGTACATATATGTGTATATTTATATATTTATATGTATATACGTAGCTCATATCAAAATGAAATTGATCATTAACTAATTTATTTAATCAATAGGCAATTAGGTATGTGATTTTTAGAAACAAAGATATTGAATTAGTGTGTGGTAGGTATGATAAGAAAAATTCATTTATTTCTGCTTTTATACCTTTTTTTTTTTTTTTTACACTCAATGGTTATGTTTATTTGTACTGGCATGTACATATGTATATGCAAGTTGCGTTGACAAGGATATTTACCACAAGGCATTGTGTACATTCCACTGCTCTCAAGTCCCGTGACTTTCGTGACATAACCGTGCCACACATATATCTATACACACATTCGCACACCCTATGTATGACTTTATACACAGTACATTATTATTACCTGCCCTCAGGGCGGGAATGCTGTTATTGTATGTGTGTATACCAATGTGGTATATATATATATATATATCAAACGTATAATAATATCGCTCTGTCTAATGTGAAAAGAAAAAAAAAAACAAATAAAAATGAAAAGAAATAACAGGATAATTTCATTACATTCAATCAAGAAAATAATATTAATTATTGCACACGGCGTAAATTCTATTTTTTTTGTTTTTTTAATGAAACCAATTCACATAAATTATTTTGGCGAACAAGTAAAAAGTAGTGAATAGATATGTGTATACAGGGATAGATAGATAGCACTTACAAGGGATTAAAATATATGTGGAGCAGGAAATATATGCACCAAGTGTCAATTGCTAGCTGACCCGCTTCTGTCAACTTTTAGCTGACAACATTCGCTCATTTTTTTTTTAGCACAAGTCCAATGGAAATAAAAAAAAAAAAATTCGTGATATTTCCGGTCTACATACATTTGCCTAGATCCGTATATATAATATATTTGATATATATGTACGTATATATGTATGTCAGTAAATTTACTTTGCTATATATATGTTATACAGAATATTTGAGGAGGAAAAATGGAATGAATCTACCGGTAGTGAATCAAAAGAAAAAATAATATATATATATATATGTGTATAACTATAAATACTTGTGCTGTAATATCCTATGAATGGATTGGTCTCATAGAAATGGTGAAAAGAAAACTAGGTCAGATATTGAATATATATAAATTTTACTCGACAAAACTCCTATGCCATTTGCGGATAATGTGAACTGGTAGTATTATTCGATGACTTGGTGACGAACGAGAAGGTGAATCAATATATTGGTTATGTGCAAAGAGGATTCGCTCCAATTGCGCGACAAGTATATACATATATATGTTCGTGTGTGTGAAATTAAATGTCGCATATTTTTTACATGTAAAAAAATTTTTTTTTCCTTTATTTTTCATACAGCATCATTATAAACATGAAATCGTGTAATGAACATACCGTTGACGAGGATAAGTGTATAGGTACATGTATAGGTATGTTCCAGCAAATATATAGCGTGACACATTCACAAATAGATCGACATAAAGAATCTTTCGTGCACGATGTGTGTGCAGTACTCTGTGTATATGAAGTGAAGAAGAGAAAGAGGAGCAAACCCGGAAAATACGTGAGTCGAGATGGTTCTATAACAACTTTGTATCACGAAGGTTGAAAAAGAGTAAGAAACCCCTTCGGGGTGGCGATATCTCTCGTTGGCCAACGCCATGATCGGTGGCTTTGTGCGCGGGGGTCATCAACCATCACGTCGTGAAACGTGTGGTGAAGCAGCAATAGCAATAGCAATACTGGTAACTGCAACAACCAACGGACTCGACCCGCCATTACGACCAGATCTAATTGAATCCGCGAACCTCCAGGCCACTACGGCCACTATGGTCTTCTTTACTATAGAAATATATACATATGTCGAGAGTGAAAAATGTGTACTCAATGAAAATCCTTATAATAGAATATTCAACTGGCAGTATTTTTAATTCAATTTTTGTACCAATTTGATGAAAAACAAATTATTTATTTTTTTTTTTCGTTGCTTGTGAATATGGTAAATATACATTTGCAATTGCATCAACAATTCTCTCCGTGTACAAATACATAATTCCGATTATATGTACACTGTATATTCCAATTTGTTGAGTTATTGGTTTCGTGATATATGTATATGCCGCTACACTATGTATATCCAAAGAGATAATCAGCGTAATTACTTTGATCGACGCTAACGATGCGACCAGCACACACATGTGTAAATATTGGATGACCGCAAATCCACCAACTTTATTCTGTTTATTATATAGTCATGGTATCGTCTATAAATATACAATTTATTTGATTTCCTACAAAATTGCGCTCAGTTTTTCCATGGTAAATATTTGTTTATTCATTTATTTGTTGAATTTATGTGTATTTGTTTATTTATTTGATGAGTGACGCCAATGAGTTTATTCGTGGAAATATCTTTGTTTTCTTTGATGCAATATCTACAATGAGAACCCTTCGAGCCCTCGTTGACACTCTACAACAATTTCATCAAATATATATTTGACGTAAAAGGGGAGAGATGGAAAAGGGAAAAAAAAATACAAAATAAACCTGACGTTCCCTTTGGGAATAAATGGCAAATGAAGTCATCACCCATCGCATGTCTATCAATTTTTTTTTTCTCATTTATTTCGCTTGATCTCGTCCACGGGATTATATTCCGGTGCACAAGTATTCCGCCTGGCATTGTTTGAACCCATTCATTGCATCCAAATTACAATGTTGTTCGTCAGAATAAACCAGAAAAAAAAATAGATAAAAATGAAGAGGAGCAAAGAAAAAAAAAAAGAAAAAGACTTCCGTTGAATTTTTTCATTATTTTACCTTTTTCATAATTTATTGTGTTGTTCATACAACTAATCCCAATGACACTCTTTGATCATTGTATACCATGGTACTGTAGTTGAGAAAAAAAACAAACATTCACATTGAGAATGTTGTCAATGTCGATTGTCGTGTGCTCGACCCAGATTATTTTCGTTTTTTTTTTTTTCTTCTTATTTTTACCGGAGCAAACTGCAATTGAGAGATCCCGGAAGCAATGTGACCTGAGACAAAAGTACTGCACATTCCACGTCCGCCTCTTTCATTTATATATTTTACTCTTTATCATAAAAACAAAAAGAAAAAGACAAAAAAGCATTTTGTCTTTCTTCTCAAATGCATATATATCAAAGTATACAATTGTCTATTTCCTCCTCTCCTCTGTTGAATTTTCGTCTTTCATTTTCATTATAAAATATAACTCATAGAGATTTGTATCTATCTTTGTTTCGTCTTGCAAATAAATAGACATCATGTACAATGCTGAAACTAAATGTAGATAAATAGGAAGTTGTAGGAAGTGCGAAAAGTATATATATATATATATATATATATATATATACGAGTAAATTTATTGCCGTATGAAATTCGCCTGGGGTTAATAATCCAGATTGCCGCTCCTGGTTCACCTTCACTGTTCACCTTCCGCAATTTGCCCTCTCTCTTTCTCATACACATTGATAATATAGAGTATACATATAAACCCTCCATCATATATATATAAACTTTTCTCGCTCGCTCTTTCACCCTCTCTAGTATATCTATTGGATCAATAGTCTGGTCCAGAGCAGGGCCGTGATCTCTTTGCCGGGCTGTGCGCACATTTATTCTTCACCTACGAGACCATTCTTCAATGTTTGTTACAATTAAATATAACAAACAAACAATAATAACATTAATAATAATAATTTCTTATTCAAACACACACACAAGTTCATCAATTTTTATTTGATTAATACATTCAATTGATGATAAACATTTTTTTTTATGAAATATCAGAGCAAAAGTGAATCAATTGAATCTCAAATTTTTTTCAATTTATAGAACAATTTCTTGTTTACTTTCTTTTTTCTTTTCTTTTTTTCATAAAAAAAATGACCTCAAGCCCGTGAAGATTGTCATGGTTCCACAGACTAGGTCGTTAGCCACCCGTGCGCCCAAGCTGATATAGGGTCGTTAATTAGTACAGAAATGGTCTACTTCGTTATGTGTAATTGCAAAGTGGACATATATATATATGTATAGGTATGTGGATTTGCGCGCGTGCTCGTCGTCCTCTTTCGAAAGGATAAGCCAATGTATTCACTTATATATACATCTGCTTATACATAAATGTATTTATGTGCAATCACCAAGTTCAATATATATATATATATATGTATATTGCACGAGAATAGATTTAGGTTATGGTCATTGCCATATTCAAATATATAAAGTAATATCAAGTGGATTTAATCATATTATAAATGTATATTTTCATTAGTACCACATGTAACCTTTCATTGTTGAGACAACTCTAGTTCCCTATAAACATTGTAATGTCGACTTTGCAAATTACAATCTCTCAATATTTTATTTTTATATTATAATAGACATTTTTTCATTTTTTTTTTTTTCATCTATAAATATATTGTTGGATAATGAATAGAATAAATTTATTTATAATTTATAATCTTCAATATCATTGACAAAGAAAGCGTCGTAATTGTGATATGGTTGGGTATAATTCATTGCAAAGGTATTTATATATATATAATAATTGACTCGTAAATTTTCTTTGTTTATTATTATGGGAGATAAATATATACACACATATATATATATATATTTATCTTTATCATACATATGTTTTTTATGATGGTGTCATTAAAATAACAACTCTATAGGCGCTTTCACTATATTAAAACATAGTTCTTCCTAGAGGTGTATTTGTGAGCCATTATGCTGATTATAAATCAGAGTATTGCTAGGCGAGGGATGATGCACGGAAGTATTCTCATGAATGGCCTATTAGCCATGAAGAAATGGTTTTCCAATCTTGCAATCTCTGATGGAATAATTGTAGTGATTAAAGGGCATTGAGACTGGTAGGGTGTTACTTTATACTGTAATTCGGTGTGAGAATTGTATGCTGCCACTCTGCTACTTCACACAAATGACGACGACTTGTATAATCGCGAATAAAAGTTTACGTTTCTATAATAAAAAGAGAATAAAAGTGGCATTGAATTAAAAAATTCCGCACGCAATACAATTCATTATAACGTTTATATATGGCCATATTGAATAGAGCAAAAAATATTCTTATTATTGATTGTGAAGGTTTTATTGTTATATAAAACAGTTTGATATTGAAAGAGTGTGTAGAATATTGGAAATAAAAATATTTATAAAAAATTTAGCTTGTGTATATATAGAAATATATTTGTGGAAAATATATTGGTGGCTTTTTATTCACCCTTGGGTAACCTCCGATTCACAAAACTTTTGCAATTTATGTGAATCATAAAAGCACTTATAAATCCAACAGGATTAAATTACACTTATTCTTTTTGTTTTTTTTCTTTTCTTTCATGAATTACACGTTTTTTTATACGGCTGAATGCAACAAGTCTATTTGTAAATTGAATTTATATATAATTAAATTAGGCAGTGTGAGATGTAAAAACATTTTTATTTTATCGCAGACACATAAAAATTAATATAGTGGAGCTGATTTACCCACTGTGTTTACTTATTTTAGGTTCATTTCATATATTTATATATATATATATTTGTTTTTATCCAACATCCGATCAATACTTCAATAATTAGCCTCGGTTACTGCGTTCTAGACTGAAATAACTTTTTTTTTTCCACAAATTCAGCTTTATCTTTTTTCCGCCATTTCATTTATTTGTTCATTCATTTTTTTTTTACTGACATTTTCCTCTCTTCCGCTTATTATTCAATCTTTCTTCGCCACATAAACAAAAAAGATAATACAAAAATATTCGCCATTTTCTTCTTGTTAAAACAATGAATGATTTTTTTTATCATATAAATATTTTTCACATTAAGAACGCATCATAGAATATCGTTTAATATCCTTCCATTAATATTCAACATATTTTTATTTCAAAATTTCCTTTCATGTTCACGCAGCAGTTCCCATCATATTTTTATTTTTTATCATTTTTTTTTTTTTTTTTTTTTTCGTCCTCTGTTAATTTTAATTTTTACTCTTTGTTTCATCTACTCCGCCTTTAAATATATATATATATATATATATATATATATATATTTATTCCATCTTCGAACTCCAAGCTTGCACATTACAGCTATTTATATGTACGTACCGAGCTGAAAATTTTTCTAGAAAATCGCCTGATAATTTTAAAGGAGTCAGGAGTTCATGGCAGGGTCACTTTTACCACTTTGTCATATAAATTTCTCACTCCGAACAATGAACCCACCACTGTATCCTCAACTTGCATGACCTGCAACTTCAACTAGAAATTTAAATAGAAAAACGAAATATTATTTTTAATATTGAGAAACGCAAAGAAATAAAAAAAAGTATCCAATAATTAAAAAATAAAATTTATTAAGCCAACCATTCAAATTTTTCTGATGTCAAGAGCAATTTTTTATTCTCAAATTGAATACAACGTGCGCAATATTCCAATTGTGATAGATAAAAAGAAAAATTGACTGTGATGAATTTGTCAGTGAGTGGTCGAGTGTATTTTGTGGCACACCTGGGATATGGCACAGCCACGTAAAGCAGCAACTGAGAAATGAAATAAAAAGTAAAAAGAGAAGATAGCGGAGAAAAAATTGGCACACCCCGCACTGCCACACTGACTTCGATATACCTTGGCGATATCCAAGCGCGATTTAGTGCACACTTGGATTGTTGGTTGTGTGGTAACGCTTAAAATCAGCATTGAGAATCTCGCGTACAACCGATCGAAATGTTTCTCTCGTCCTTGAAAATGGAACACGCATGTTGGGGGTGACAGGGTGTATGGGTATATGAGAGTTGGGTTCACATACACAGTGGGGAAGAAAAAAATCATGAAGGCAAGTACAGCCACCGAGCAATAATCTCTCGTTCTCTCGGTACATTTACTTGTGAGATTGTATATATACATGTGTGCTTGTGTGTCAGTATTGCCGCGAAACAAAAATAGGGTAAAATGAGAGAATAAATAAGAAAAATAAAACAAAGAAAAATATAAAAAATAAATAAAATGCGATAAATACAAATAAAATATACGAAAGTGTACAAAGATCCTCGGCCGATATATTCCACCCATTTGAGAGAAGAGAATGAGAGATAGAAGGAACGAAAAAAAAAAAAAGGGATCACATACATACTACACATTGGTGCAAGAAATCCGATACTAAATAACAGTAACGATCCTGGGACACGAGAAATGTTCGCACTAATTTATTTTAATCGGTGGAAAAGCAGAAACACGTCCGCTTTGTTTCCACCGAATATAAAAGCTAGCGCAATGTTTTGTGTGGGAGGATCATTAAAATTACTTATGACCCGTATTTGTTTATTGCACAGTAACATAAATATCTTTGACTCGTGTATGTGGAGTAAAGAAGGAAAAAAAAAACCCAAGTAATTAATTCATAGACAAATTAACATAGTGAGTTTAAAATAAAAAGTATGTATAGATGTGTACGGGTGTGACATGGATAATATTTTATTATTTATATTACATGTGTAATAATAAATTATTGAGATGAGCGGACGGATACTCGAGTGAATAATCGATCGAACAACGTCCACTTTGGACGAGAAGCTGTACCGCCACAGATAATTTCTCGTTAATTACCCGACGATTAATATTAACGGCGTGCGCGCACATCGGCACAAGGTCTACCTACTGTAAAACCTTGTGTAGGAGCCGTGAGAAGCGTCTGTTATATACTCCCTCGGTGTTGGCTGGTAGTTGTATGGTATAAATACAGTGGCATTGCAACTATTATACGCTTCTTCGACCGTTTACTCGATAAAATTTTCTTCTTTATTCTTTTTATATATAATATATTTTATTTATATAAATATGTTTTTTCACATCTATTTATTTTATCACTCGTGCACCTTCCTTTTCCGCCAGATCTTCTTTGTCTCTCTCTCTCGCTTCTTATTTATTTGTGCTTTTTTTTTTCTTTTCTCCATCTCGTGTCTTATTTCTCTGTGTTTTTTAAAGTGTTTGCCACCTGCAAGAATCCTCGCATAAATTCTCCACTGGCGTGCTTATAAATCCCGCGCGTTGCTTCCCGTCGCGTTCATTTTATTTTAATTTTTTTATTTCTTTTTTCTTTATTTTCCATCTGTTCTTGTTTTTCGTTCGTATTCTTTAACGACAAGGCGAAGTGTTAAACGTTCATGTTCCTCTCGTCATCCGATGCATCATAAAGTTAAAACAAATTGTATTCGTTTTATTTTATTTATTTTTTGCTTTATTAACTTTATCATGAATGTAGGGTAAAAAAAAATGAATTATAATTATTTGATGGGTATCAAATTCATTGCAATAAATCACGATATACATTTGTATGTATATATGCACACATTTTTAATTTTTTGTTGGTCTAGGTATATATATATAGTTTCTAAAGCGGTTTAGAATAAACCGATCGCTCGGTTATAGACCCAGAGATTCTACACAGAGACTTGTATTTATTACCAAAGTGCAAGCCACGAAGCGCATTCCCACTGAAAGCGAATCCTGGTCCGGAGATATCTTGCACCATCATCCGCGTGCAGCACTCGCCACAATTTATTTATTTTCACCCGCGCTCTGTACACTATATAACACCAGGTATATATATATATAAATATCTGCTGCTTCCTCTCACGACTCAACGACGACTCTGCTTCTTCCTTCCTTCCGTTCTATCTCGCTCATTCATTTTTCTCGACAATAGACAGAGATCTATACGATTGTTAATTTTTTTTTTTTTCCCCCATCTGCTTTACTTGATTCTCAATTACAAAGCAAAAAGCAAAATAAATAATAAAGAACATCATAAAATTGTATATTTAAAATGAAAATATATAAAATTATTATTCATTTTTTTCAAATCTCTTCACTATGTTTATGTGTATGAAAAATTTAAATATATATATATATATAGGTAGATATAGAGAATAAAGTGAGAGAGAAATGTTTGCACTGATAGCAATTGCAAAAATATACTGCGAGAAATATTTTTGCCAAATGATTTATCATTATGAGCTTTAGCAGGCAGTGACTAATGCCTTGTCCACGCCATTCATTAAATTACCACCTGGCGAGTGCTATACAGTACATTCTTCACATCAATTAGCTCCAATATTCTGTCATACATATCATAAATAAAATCCCAACGAGCGAGTCTTGATATAATAATTCTTTAAGTAAATAAATAATAGTGAAAAATAAATAAATAAATAATAAAAATAAAAAAAAGCAGATAAATAAGAGTACTGCAAACAAACTTAAATTGCAATGTTTCAAATATAAAAATAAAAATTAATAAGAGTCGTGGGAAGAATATTGGAAATAATATTATCTATAAATACATATAACAAAAATATATAAATATTATATACACCTATTGCGGAAATACTTTGACCATTTTATAATAGTAAATGCGCAGTGTTGATCTTCAACATGAGGTATTTATCATGATAAGTAGCTGAAGAGAGTCAAGACTGCCCATGGTGAATTAACCCTTTTACACCTTATGCACGCTTTACTCTCTATTCCTCCTCTATCCATTCCTTCTTTGCACATATACATATATAGCAGCAGCTTCTATCTCACTCCATCTATATTTTCCAATATTTCAACTACATACACACCTGCGTTGGCTTCACCTCCGTCAAAATCTTCTTTATATATATATGTGTGTTTGTGTATTTATTCCCTTTTTCATTTCATCGCGTCAGTATTTCTCGACATCTCTTCTGTATTTAGCTGCATATATATATATATGTATGCATGTTGTCTATGCGAAATGGCTCACGGCAATGAGATAGGTCGAGTAGTAGTTTGCACAAATAAGGTTACGCGTTTATATAATTTAATGTGACTAGCTTTAACCACCATAAAACATTGTCACGTCATTACTGTTGAATGAAAATATGCATACGGATGAAATTGAAGAGACAAAGGGCTAATAAATATAATTATGACAGTAATAATTGTAAATTGTAATTTTAATATATATATAAGTGTCATTGTGCGTTATGCGTGAATTGTACAATGTTGGAGTAGATAAAATAATAATCATGTACGGAAGTGTTGGTTTGACCTCGTGTTTAATTATTCGTGATAGCACGATTATTTATCATAAACACATCATATACATTTTTATTAATTAAATATTAATTTATAGTATATAAATATTAAATAATAATTTGTGTACACAGACAAGTGATATAATTAATATTGTATATGTATTATATGCCATTATACTATTTAATTTTTTATTATGTGGCTGTTTACATATTTATATGCCACTGTGACTTTTGTACGGGTGTTTGTGAGTGGGTAATGAATTAGAGAATGTTTATATAGGTGGGTGAGTGGGTGGGTGGGGAGGTTTTGACGCAATTTTGCGGCAGTGACCTCTATGAATATATACAGATATTGTATTCTCTTAGTAAAACACGACAACTGTGGACAGATGAGTGAGAGTGACATCAGTCGTTCGATCACTGGCGTTGTATAGCAAATGTATATATACCCAATACCTATTACATACCAGTACGTCAGTTGGATCATTGCCAAGCACGTGATAGGAATGAAAATGAAGTGTAGTTCGTTATATAGCAGTCCAGAAGTCAAGCCACGGACTGGCGGGAATTTCACACGGATCTTATCCCTCATATATGGATTTTTCATTCTTTTGTTTGGTTTTGTTTTTTTTTTTTTTTTCATTTTTTTCTCGAAAAAACATTCGGTGTAGTAGTAGGAAAGTAAAGAGAGATGGGGGAGGGAAAAAAAAAACGTGAAAAGTGTGACGAACAAGAGCCAGATAAATTGGAGATTGACGACACACGAAAGAGCGAGGCTTGAGGAAATTTTGCTGAGCCTGTTAACTTCCACTATTCTTTAAGCTAACACGTCTATCAGCATTTAATCCCGTTCTCTTCTTATAACCAAACGATAATTATCGAGTTGACCCACTTTATTCACATACCCATGTGGAAGAATAAAATTTGCCAGCACTTCAAATTATATATCGTGAATATTCACAAGAGAGGAAAAAATGAAAAAAATCTCACTTTTATAGGTGATATATTCTGTCAAATATATCAAAGTATTTCTGAAGCATTTGAAAAGCTAAATCTGTCTCCCCTCATGCAACATATATGTCACTCATATATATATATATATGGTGTACGTGTGTGAACATGAACGTATAAAGGGAGAGAATGCAATAAATTATTATTTCGCTATGGGATAATCGATGGTCATTTCGTCGTGTGCGGACGCACACATTGCATAAACTGTAAAGTGAATCGCAAGTGGTCAACGGCGAGGTCATGAGAACACAGTGCAACGTGGTATAATAACCAGTAACCCGCCACTAACAACATGTGCGGGAGAAAGGGACACAGCGCGAGAGAGGGCGAGTGCAACAAAGAAAAGTAAAGTGGAGATATATGAGCGAAAAGGAGAGCGAGAGCGAATACAAGTACTCGCAGAGTCTATTGTATACGACTGTTGGATTCTGGATCCTGATGGTCCCTCTCTCTCTTTCGCCTCCTCTCACTCTCACTCTCTCTAAGCAATGGAATTCCATCGTAAGCCAATAGTACCACGAGAGAAACAGAAAAAAAAAATTAAAATAACCTGCATGGTCGCACATGACGACACAACGAAGCGCGACCCAAAGTTCACGATCAATATTTTTGTCTTTGAATTTATGTATATAATATTTTTCCTCTCTTCAACTTTCATATTCATCACTCATTCCTTTTGATAGTTATTTCTGTTAATATCAAGATATATGTATATATGTATTTATGTAAGTAGATATTAGGTCATATAAATACTCTCGTTTTCAAAAAGTGAAATGAGATGACAGTGGTGATACGGTGAAAGTATCGTAATGTCCTCTTAATAGTCCATTTTATAATATTTGAAATGAAAAAATTAGTGCAAATAAAAGTGAAGAGTAGAGACATTAACTATATTGTCTATATTGTAAAAGATAAACAGCAATGTTGTCTCCATATAAATAACTAATTTTCAATCTGAATTCAATGATTCTATAATCATTCTCTTTCTCTTCATATATTGATTCCATTTTTATTTATGTATTTATTTATTTACTTATATATTTTTTTTTCATGTGAGTATTTATTCGCTACAACTTGTATTCTTGTATTTCTTTCATAAATCTCTAGTCCCAATGGACAGAGATGGTATATATATATATATAAGTACACTCCAATGTAACATTGCGTTTCAAGAAAACTAGAAGCAGTGTATGAGATATAAAGTAGCCACAACCAATATGCCGATATGTATTTGCAATGGTCAGACCTTATATATCCTGCAATACACTTTGCTCTCCATTTCTCTCTCTTTCTTCACATAAATAAATATATATATATATTTATCCTCACCTGCATTGGTGGAGCGCAGGAACTCTTGAGGAATCTGCACAATCCAACAATACACGAACAGATGGAGCTGAAGTAAAAAATAAAATTCAACACAAATTCATGACTCATATTTCGTGTATATATATATATATATATATATTCTCTTTATACTTCTACCGTCTTCTGTATCCTACACTGATTTATATTATTCTCGTTACATTTTCCCATTGAATTTTATTTTTTATAAATAAAAAAATGAATCGAAAGTGTTGTGTGAAACCTCGCCAAGGCGACGTCCTTCTTACGCAATCAAGGCCATATACGTGTATAAATATATATATATATATATATATATATATATATATATATATATATATCCACTCTCATTACCTCATTCACATATATTGGTCTCGGTCAAGTTCAAGTTTAATATTATTTCAAGTGACCGCGCGCCATTACGAAGAAGAAAAAAATATAATAATAATTTACATATGAGAATTAGCATGTGTTATTCATATGAAAAAGAGATGGTAATTTAAAGTTCAAATATTTTTCTATTAGTTGAGATCACGGGTTCGTAATTGAACAGCTCTTCACAATATACTGTCGTGATGAAATTGAGAATTAGCCATCAACGATCTGTGTCTTTGTCAATCAATTTACATACAAAATAAACCGCATAAAGTCTATTTCAAATTAGACATTTTGCTACATTTTTTTTTTCTTACAATAATATAACTACATTTGATTTTTAAACATAAAAAAATCTATCGATTGGTGCGTGCACAAAATATAAATTTTATAAATACATAAAATGGACGAAATATATTACGAGAGCGATGTGACAAATATATATATAATATATAAATATGTAATTGGAGATGTTTCTCAAAGGAAAAATCAGAGATTGACAAAAATTCAATGAAGCGTAAGAGAGGTCGCCTGCAGTCATACATCACCATGGTCACATAATGTGTCTTTTGCCTCACTATATACACACACACACATGTGTATATATATATATATATATATGCACTGTAGACATCAAAGTTTACAACAGAACAAGAGTAGATTCTCGTGAGCTGATCGTTGCGCAAGACACAACGGCCATACGATGTCGACGACATTACGACGAAGGCGAGAGTGTGGGTGGCTTCAGCACCAACATTCATTACATATGTCCACATATATATATATATATATATATATATATATATATGTGTTTGTATAATATATATAATGAAGTGTATATAGACGCGTAAACTGACTTTAAAGTCTAAAGTTAGAATGTGCTACGCCAAGAGACGTTTGCGGTATACATTTACCCTTAACTCCTTCATCCTAACGTAATATAACACGCCTGTGTTAATCGTCTCGTTTTCCTTTGCCACATTTTCATCGCTCACACCACTGTATTTCACTCTATATTATATCACTTATTTTCATCGCCATGCTGGCATACCTATAGCCATTATATTTATTTTTCAACCACATTTACAATTCTCAAATTAAAAAATTAAAAAAGCGACATTTTTTTATTTTTTTTTATTAACTTCATTTTATAAGTTCCAAGTGGCCATTACAATTTAAAACTACTCGGATTATTTTTATATTCTCTTATTCATTTACGATGTCTATCATAAAAAGATTTTTTAATAAACTTTTTGACGATAATATATGTTGCGACATGTGTTAGTGTGTGCGTGTGTCTGTCTGTCTGTGTAAATGATCCGAGTAGAAATAGGAAAGAATGATAAAGAAGAAGAAAGAGAGGCTGCAAGCAATGACACATATGCATGGCGTAAGGGCCCGCGTATATTTCTAAACGGGAAGAAATATAATCCAAAGAATTATAGGCAACACTCGCACGAAATTTATATATACATACGAAAGTGAACTATCATATACTACTTAAATTTGTGCAGGGAGAATATGTATATATGTAAAGTGATAGACAGTGGAGTGAATGGAATAAATAAAAAAATAAAAATAAGAGATTTAATGCACAGGGCTGCAAAGTATTTTTTTTTTTTAGCGGTGTACATATTTAAGAGGAAAATGGTAGCACAAAATGGATGATGAAAGGGGAGGATGTATGAGGGCGTAATAGGGGGAGCTGTAAGTCTAATGCCAAAGTTAAATGGTTCCTGTTTAACTACGCAAATAGGAGTACTCCATGTTGCGCATCACATCGCATTGCATCCTGTGTAAATTATCGATGCCATGAGGGAGAGAAGTTAGGCCGGCATATATATATATATATATATATGCAACAACAGGAGATCATTGCCGTCAGCCGTTACGGAATTGTATACTCGCACCTGGGATCGAGGTCACAACAACGAAGACACAAGCTAAATTAATTCAATTCAATCATGGACATTCAGTGAGTTAACGAAGCTTTTGCACTCCCCTCAACTCATTGTCTCATTTTCATTCAATGCCTTCCCCTTGGCTTTTTTTTTTTTTTTTTCAATCCACTTGTCTTGAATGGTGTGTATGAAAATTCTCACATGTATGCTCCAATTGTCGACAAAAATGTCCGGTGCAATTTTATTCAGGTCAATCAACTGACCCATATTTCCTTATGTTTTGTTTGTTTTTTGGTTTATAGTATGATTAGTACACCCACCAGGCAAATAAAACTAATTGAGCAATAAAGCTCACAATATTAATATAATTTGTTTGAAATTATAGATCTTTAAATTTTTACCATGTTTATATTTTAAAAAATACATATAATTCACTGATAAATTTACAATGGAATATACACCATAACCCTCCACCACCTCCATTGCCACCACTACGTGTATTGTATAATGGCCAAAAGTACCGCCCATAAAAACATAATGCGTATACACAACGTACGTGCACTACGTGCTGAAGATATCAAAGTGGGAGCCGCAATAAGGGAGTATACATATACGCACATGTACTCACGCGGCATTACAAAGATATTTTCATCTACAAATATATACCCAATTACGTTGCAACACATTCAAGCATATTGGCGAGGCTGGAGAAATGAAAAAAAAAAAAAAAAAAAACGAAATGGAATGAAACAAAAGCTGTAAAATAATCCCCCTTTATATTCTTATATTGTTGTATATATAAATATATATAGTTGCTGCTCATGTAACATACATCTGATGCACACACATTGTTTTACTTTTCATTTTTATTATACTTATTTTTTTATATACTGATCACTTTTTATATTTTCTCAAGAATTAAATTCACAATGAAATAATTCGCTTTTTGGGGATTTGAGCAAATGAACAGTCTTAAATGTCAGTGTAAGGCAGTGAGTAACGAGGGGTGAATGTAAATATAGAATGAAGGGAATTTTCGGGGTTTGACTGTGTGTAACTGAGAACATCATTCAGATGATGAAGGTCTTGTGTTTCATAATGGTAGAAATAGATACAGACATTCATTATATTTTAAGGAAACTTGTTAGGAGACGAGTGGATTCTTGATTTCATGTTGTGGTTCAGTTGTATTCATAACATTTCATACTTTATATTTATTACTGGATTATAAGATGACACATTTTTGCCCACGAGCTCTTTTCACTATCAATTTTTCGTGAGTCATATATTTTTTTTTGTATCTTATGAATTTTTATGCGGATATTCTTATTGGCTTATATAGGAGTATTTTTACGCAATATAAACTATAAATTAATTTTTATATCTTGTATATTTATTCAGCTATGAATATGCACAATATATATTTTCATTTGGATCAGTTGTTTTTTTCGTTTCGGTTTTTTATTTATATTTTTTTAAGTTTTATAAAAATTGAAATGGAAACGTTTGCGAATGTTTTGGACTATGCGCATTTATACAGTGACGATATAAAAATTTGCGCGATTTGTAAAAATGGCATATGCACATGAGAAAGATATTAAATTAATTTTATGACAGGTGACAATATTTCAGTGCCATTTTTTTTTTCTCACATAATACGATTCTTTTCAACTTATACACGTGTGAACATAAGACAAATACCTTTTCAAACGATATGTGAAAGGAACAATATGCAATATTTGTTTGCATACTGTGGAATATATTTATGCCGAATACATTAATGTAAAGAGCATTTAAATACCAATATTATATTTTTGGAAATAGTTTTTTTCTCCCACTGTAAATATAACTGAAAATTGTTCAAACTCCCTTGCCCCATCACTGTTACTTTGGGACATGTATCTTTATTTTCATTCTACTATTTTATTCCCCTCGCACGTGGGTGAATATATATCGAAAGGAGCGATTTAATTACCGTATGTGACTGAGTCCTCCCCTAAGGACAGGTCAAACTCAATTTACGTGAAAACGAAGTTTCATAAAATATATATACATATATATGTTTTCATATGTACAGTCAGGAGAGAGGGAGGGAGATAGAGAGAGACAGAGTATGGATGTGCACTGCAATCAATATATCGATCACTTTTTGTGTGTGTGTGTGTGTGTGTGTATATATATAAATATATAAAAGGGGAATAAAAATGACTTGACGACGAGAGGACCGTCTTCAAAGGAGCTCAATTTAATCGGATTGAAACTGTCCTTATCGATTAATCGACTCGAGCAACGTCAACCGGTATCGTTTCAATGAGCAGAAGAAAAAGTTTAATATGATAAAATAAAATGCTCTCACCCTTTTATAAATCGATTTTTCAAATATATAAATATTTATTCATCAAATATACATAATTTTTTATTATTTGCAAATATATATGTATATCTTTGATTGTGAACATTCCAGAATGTTTCTCGTGTCATTTCATGATAAGACTATTTTCTCTAATGCAAATGCTATAAATGTTTGTGAAATGAGGTAGTGTTCAATATATATATATATAGATAGAGTAAAAGTGGATGAAGGCAAAGGTGAAGAGTGAATTGTGCACGCACAAGTGAACATTAGCATATTTATAAGTTCTATCATGACAAAGTTGAAGCGTCAAGTTCATGTCCTCCAAAATAATCAACCACTTCTTATTCTTATTTTCCCTTTCACCCTCTCCCTCTCACTCTCTTCCCCTCTTTTTCTATCGGACATATGTTGTATGCTCTAAAAATTTGCAAAAAAAAAAAAAAAAAATTCTCACAGGGCCGTCATGGAAAATTTTTGTACTGGTGCAATACTTGAATTTTCCATTTTAAATATTTTCGTGGCAATAATTGCCAATATTTTAACGAGATGAATAATTATTATATGGAGGTATGTGTAAATACATATGCCATTTCGTAATTGCATATACCTGAAACGATAAAACGAAATATTAAAATAATTGAATGAATAAATAATAAGACAAACCGTAATAAATTTACGAAGACATATATTTATAGCGCAGAATTTGTAAAAGATCCAACGAGTGAGGTTTTTTTTTATTCATCTCTTTATTTTTTCTTTTTTTTCATTGCACAAAAGACTGGATCAATAATTCAAATCCGGGGAATTAAAATAGTGGATGGAACTAATTGCAATTCTCTCAGTGAATCGCGAATATTTCTTGTGTTTACTTCACTCTTTCACAATTTTTTATGGTTTTATTCTTATTTTTTTCATCAGTTTTTACTCTCTAGGGATCGATAAAAGGGAATATCGCAAAGTAATTTGTACCCATAAGATACATCCAATACTATATATATATATATCCTCACATTATGTATATGGCTAAATGTGTAACCCCATACATATATCTACATATATGTACATACACATATACGTATATATGATGTCTCTCACATAAACAACTTGCTCGTACAAAACCCGATATCCTCGAGAATTTCCGATGACGTATAGAACGATCGTAAATCACCGCGAGCGCCGATGGATCGATCGTTACAGGAATTTTTACTTTATTCACTATTCTCATTAGCGTCTCCCTCTGTACGACTTCTACAACAATATCAAAGTGTAATGTGTGTTTGTACTATGGTCCATGAGTTGAAAACAAAAAAATCCCCAGTGCCTGCATTAAAAGACAGGTTAATTATAAATCCCAATGAACCTTTTTCATTTTATTTATCTATTTATTTTATTTACTTATTTATTTATTTTTTTTTTATGATTAAAACCACATTGACATAATAAATGCAGAAGAGAAAACACGTACGTATATGAATACAGGGTATTTTTATGTGTAGCTATAAGTTAAGGGCGTTAGTTGTTGACGGGATGAAGAAAACAACCTAGAGAGGAAATGTTGAGATATTATATTGGAAGATGGAGGTAGAGTAAGGTAGGCCTTGCAGTATATACACTAACTTTACAGATTGTCCAAGTTCTTGGACTTCCACGAGTGCTTGCGGTTGCCCTGAGAAATTGAAGACGTGGATTTACTAATGATATAACGGTCTTTTATATATAGAAACACACAACAAACTTCTAACCATGTGAGAAATATTTCTCGTAAATAAATCGGGAACTTTGATGCAGACATAAAAAATTTATCACAGCCAATTCAATAAATATAATTATTTATAGTTATTTTGTGTTATTTTTTTTTTCTTTCATTTAAAACATTTAATTACAAAGAATAAAATATGGAATAAAATTTTTCATCTGCATGACTTCTGTGTAATATTACTTAATAAACGATAGACGTGATGGAATAATTCTAAAACAGACAGTTTATCCCCTGTAATTTTTATCAAAGCTGTATATATATACATTCCCACGTAGTTACACTACACCACACAGTATTTTCCTATCACATGTATATATTTGTGCTCGCCTACGCATTCGATCCACATACACACCCACATCATTAGCCATTTAAACGTCATTCAATGTATCTAGGTAGTGAATATGTATTCACACTAATTCAATGAACAAACACAATATGAATATCAAAACAATAGAAAATCCACACATTCATATTATATAGAAAATTGAAAGAAAGAGGAATGCATGTTGCTATCGAATTACATACCCACATACCATCCACCCTTTTATTAAACCACCCGTATAAATATAATACCAACTATTATAATTTCATATCTACAAATTCATGTCAACGAGATTGAATTTATTTGGAAAAAAAATAAATAAATAAATAAAAATGAATAATTATTTATGTGATATTTGGTAAATAATTGAAACACAATATTTCAACTATAATCTACACTTGTTGAAATCTGTAACAAGAATGAAAAGAAAAATGCAAGGAAAGGAAAGAAAACAAAATATAAATGAAAAAGGAGACTCTCACAGTTCACCCTCAAAAGCTCCTATACACCCAGAGAGAAAAAGAGAGGAACATATATATATGTAGTGAGAGTGATGAGAAGAGTGTAAGGTGCGGGCGGAGGTTTGCAGCGTTTCTCTCCCGGTCGATCTCGAGTCGTTGCTAAGCGACTGGATCCACGCCTCCCAGCCCCTCCGACCCGTGCATAGCTAGTGCGCCGTGGCGCCACCTGCTACCCTCCAGTATCGAGATGCGCCCCGAGTGAGACTGATCGAGGCCCGGCCTCTGCCCGTGGCCGTATTGGTGACTCTGTGGTGACTTGCTCATCGAAACACATACACACACATACACACACACAAACACACACACACACCACATAACAGTTATTTCCTGTTCGTCTCACATACTGTATACGCGCATATAATTCACAATATTGACATTTGATCGGTATAGAAAAGAATAGAAAATTTTTTAAAAAGTCTTGACATAAAGTGGAATAAAGTGAAATTTTTTTTTTGTTCGTTTGATAGAAGAGCATCCACGCCCGTGCAACAATGGTATCTATATAGTTCATTATAATCTATCGATCGGCTGATGGCCAATTTTTATCTATTGTTAACGGCTGTGTTGTGATTTTTATTTTTTATTTATTTTTTGGTTTATTTATTTTTTTTATCTTTCACCCACTCCTTTTACCATTATTGAAAGTTCCCAACGCGTTATATATTTATCCATCTATATATGTACACTAATATGCATGTATATATATATATATATAGATATATTTGAGGGTGATTGCATGAACATATACATATACATATATATATATCTGGATACAAATAAATATGTGTATGCACACGATTGGGTACGTTGCTCTTTTCGGGATTATTGGCAACGAGCCCACGCGGGTGTTTGTCTCCTCTGCCAATAATGAAACAGTGTGACACTTTTATGATCACCTTTTTTTTTCTAGTGCTACTGATTACCATCAGTTAGAGTGCTGTTGAGTGATATGACACTGTGCATTTAGAAAAAGAATTTATAAGAACTTTTATTTCCATTTTAATTCATTTATTCATATATACATATATGGATTTGGGTTGTGTTGATGATATAAAATTGTGGGTGTGGTGCAATATTCAATGTTTTACAGATTTATATTCTCATTTTAATTGGCGACTTCCACCGATATTATTTATAGTTTGTAACTGCATTTGAATAATAAAATTTAATGTAAAATTAAACTGATTCAATTGAAAATGAAGAGACAGTGAAATATTTTGTTGGTATGTTGTAGATGCGAATGTATAAAGCGATATATTATTGTGACTTTATTTTGAGAATATTTAATCATAGGAGGTTGTTGTGTTCTTAACAATTGTGGATTGTGATCGTGAGGCCATTGGGGTTTGTAGCGGGTTGAAATCACTTCGTGTTTGTATAGGGGATGTATATATAGATATGTGAAACGTTCGTGTCATCATTCATTTGCTCTGACCTATTGGGCACGTGACTGGGCAATTTCGATGACGACACAGCAGAAAAAAAAAAGTAAAAAAATAACAGGAAACAATTGAAGGGGACGGCCAATTCTCTATTTAATTTTTTCCTATCATGTTCTCTCAATAAGTATTTTATTCATTTTATCATGTAGAAAAACTATTTTCATATGTACATGTATCTTGGAATTTTTTTTTGTTTCACTTCATCAGTTAAAAATATTGTTTGAATGTGAATGAAAAAAAAAAAAAAAAAATAATGATAATTTTTTATTTTAATTCAAGATAGACGCTTGTGCACAAGTGTACAGATGAAAAAGCTTTTTTCCAGTATTACAATTTTTCTTTCACTGCGATTTTCGCATTTTATTTAATATTTTCTTTTTTCTTGTCGCACGAGACCTCTTTATCGCGAATACATATATACCTATTACTTGTCCGCCATCAGTCTCTACACACTTCACCACTTTAGCCGACGTCGTTTCACCCTCTGCTATATATTTTTTTTTTATTCTTTTTTTCCTATTTTTTTTTCCCTCCTCATTCACTTGCTCGGCATGTCACCTTCATGCTAAAGGGGGATGTGAATTGCGACGGAACATCCTGCTACCATCGCGACGACTTGTTACATATGACGTCGATATAACCGTACTATATAAATATACCAACAGCTTATTTTTGAGACTTGCAATAAATTCCAACTCTTTATTTTTTTCTTTGTCATTTTACATCCATTTTACTTACAAAATTATTTGACAATAAATAAATATTCATTACGTACTGTAGAAAAGTAAATTTCGAAATTGGAATTTGGAGTTGACATCAAAAGAACGTAGCGACACACACACACACACACACACACACACATATATATATATATATATACCATCTTGTGCAATAACTTGCTGCGGTTGTAAATAATAACCAGTGAGCGCGCGAACCGCGAAAAATATACTGAGCTCAACTTTCTTGAGAGATACAGTCGCGTTATAAACCGGTAGGAAGAAATCAGGGAGCTGATGTGTATCCTTTTGTCGATTGACCTAAACCGACACAAAAAAACCCATATAAACGAGAAAAAATGAAATATGAATATAGGAGGACGAAGAAACAGCGCCATAAGTAGAAAAAGAAATGCAGAATATATAATATAGTTATGTAGATATATATGTAGTATAATATATAAAAGCATTATTACAAGCGAGGCGAAAGGTGGTCGAGGCCAATGATATCATGACCACAACTGGCAACATTGTGCGAAAATAAAAGTAGACGTATATAACGGACTTGATGCGAGGAAGGGATATTACGATTCTCCAGAATTATTACAGTTGAAAAAAAAAAAACTTGTAAAAGGTGGATGGGGAAAAAAAAATCTATATACATATATATATATTTAGATGCAAAGGGTAGAAGGAGAGGAGCAAAACGTGCCTTGGCCAAGGTCTGTGTCCTCTTGAAAAAATATAAGAGACTAGGGGGCAATCTTGATGCAATTCAAAAGCAAAACAAAAATTACTTTCATTTTCGAAATAAAAAGAAAAAATAAATATAAAATATCTATGGAAATAATCGGTGCTTTCGAGATATTTTTTGATTCAATTTCATCAATAATAAATTTCAATTCAATGCATATTTATATATGGAAATTGTAATAATACCAAGATTTACTTGATCTGACAAAATGCTTTACCATAAATAAGCCGAAGTTGGGTCGTGTGAGACACCCTTGGGGGAATCGTTCAGTGGTGTCGAAGGAGTGTCTAAATATATATGTATATATATATATATGCGTATATTTATCTCGAAAAGTTAGAAAGAGGATATAGTACACAAGTGAAAATACGAAAGAACATTAATGCTCTACCATCACTGTCCGTCTTCCAGGGTTACAAAATATATTGAGAGTTACAGTGTGTTCAATGACAATCCTCCTCAACAGTGACAGAAGACAGGACAAAACTGAAAGAAATGAATAAAATAGTACATACATATATAATAACATACACATAGTTGCTCGTACAGATTTTCATTCACCATAAAGAATATCTGATTTTGCTCCCCATAATGTAGTCACGAAGATTTGTTGACATATATATCTATTGAAAAGACAAAAAGCCTAACAATATGTTTTACAAAGTCACAGTAAAGTCTATTCCCTTTTTTTTTTTCTCTTTTTTATTTCTATATATGTATATTGCAAATGCGAAATGTGTTCACTTTGTTATCAACGTAAAACATATATGAATTTATGGTGACTTTGTCCTTTGGTAAAAGCGTCTCTTTGCTCACTTGAGACATTTACTCCCAGTTCCAACTCTTGAAAGTTGTCTCAAGTTCATTTCACAGTGAATAAAGAATGTATATATATATCTTGTATAGCAATATAATATCTATAATATGATAGTAATGCGATCATTATCATATTTCACACGTATAGCACAATTGTTAAATTCATCGAAAATTCATGTCCATGTGAATGTCAATAGATATAATTTCATCGAATACAGAGGAGAAAACAAATAAAAATGATATTTTATACGATTTATAGTGATGGAAATTAAAATTTACCATATTTATATATTGTCGTAAATCAAATGGCCCTTTTTTCTTCTTGCATTATTATTTCGTTTAAAACTTGCCTAGTATTCTTCACTTTTTCGCTCCCTCTCTTTTTCCATCATAAATGTACATCTATATATATATATATATATATATATATATATATGTGTGTGTGTGTGTGTGTGTGCGTATAAGTATATTTATTGAAGATGGCTGTCAATAAATAAAGACCAAAAAAAAAAGCATGGAGAAAAATAAATCATTGGAAAGCCATGAAATGCAATAATGTTCTCGCTATTATTCGACTGGTTTTCAGTCACGTCTGGCCTTGATTTTAATGATATTTGAATCACCGTCTCCACAACTACTACTATTACCACTACCGTCGCCATCGTCGTCGTTGTCGTCAAAGAAAATTTCTCGTGTTACATGAGTGCACTGGAGCCAAGAGACCGAAAATATGAAAGAGAAAAGGGATAAAGAGGGTGAATGTATATATTGAAGTAAGGAGATGCTGCTGCAGTGTTCGAGCCTCCATATACTTATTCCAGTATATATATATATATATATATATATGGAAGGAGCGAATGAAAGACGATTCACCAAGCACTTATAGCTGCCCGTAAAAAGATGACGCCCACACG
>CAJUYH010001573.1:53137-70249 GCA_910591685.1 Galerucella tenella
TCTGGTCGAGCGTTATTGTCCCAACTATTGATAATTGGCCACCGACCTATTAATGACCACCGACTGAGCCGTCAATTAACGTTTCGACGAACGAGTCGTGCGTACAAAAGCGGCATAGAGAACTTCCGCCACACTGTGAATTCACTCATACCATACCGTATACCTTACAGATATATAAAAGCCACAATCCTATTATTACAGTTATTGAACCAATTTTCATTATGTCAACAGCAAAATCAAAAATCGTCAACTTGATCAGTCACAAAATAATAAACAATAAAATAATGTAATTCTCGAACAATCAATTTTTTTTTTTATATAAAATAGAAAAAACCTATATACATATATATATATATATATATATGTCACTCCTCCATTTTTGATTGTATTCATCTAACATATTTAAATTAATGTTGCATTGATAAATTATATATATTTATACATATAACGAATGAAAAAAAAAAAAAAAGAAATTAGAGGATTACTTCTGACCTATGGTGTTGTTTGTGTGTTTTATTTATTTTTTTCGCTTTGCCCTATCACACACGTATGGGACAATTGTGTGTGCGTGTGCCATAATACAATTGGTATACTCTGGACTGTGTGTGTGGCCAATCAACATAAAAATCGTCTCACAACACTACATCACCTTCACGCTCGTGTTCGCGCGTGTGTTTGCGTGCGCATATATCGCACCACCGCCACAATTCACCTTATCTTTGGCACTTCTACACCACCAATGGGCTTATTTCACCCACCTTACGGGTTACCACATCGACACCGCTTCTCCAAAACTTTTCGTGTGCAGGTCGCCACGTGGTACAGGGTACGTTTTCTCACTTCACTAATAGCATCCGCTTTTCTTTATAATAATAATAATAATAATAATATAATAAATATACATATTATTTTATGTTTCTTTTTTCATTAAATATATATTGTATATATATTTTTTATGTCATTGCATGTTAGTAAATAATTTTTTAATTAATATTAAATTAATTTAATTTTAATATGTGAATTGGAATATTGTCGATATATTTTTGATGCAATTTATATTTACAACAAATTTTAATTAAACTGCTATTTGACATTATTATCGATAACATTCAAAAAATACTCATTGAGTCAATCGTCAATATAGATGGAATAGGTACGAGCGAAAATATTATGTAAATTGTTGGAAAATATTCCAAGTACAGTTGATGAAGTTGAAGTAAAATTTGTGTTTGCCATTCGCTGTGAATGTTCAAAAGTGCGATATATCGAGTTATATTGGGAATTGCGGGTGGGTTGCTCTTGACGTTGGTATTCATATACATATATATATATATATATACACATATATGTATATACACCATCGACTGTTGGCTACGACACAAATGCGGGCGGGAATACCCTCGAACGAGGTCGCGCGGCACGTTGCCCAGTGACTTTCGTTTTCGCCCGAGGTTAACGAAACTGCTTCACAATGTAATATGATCATTTGTATACATACGTATATATATATATATATATAATCCGCTTACTCTTCAGTATTTCCGTCGCGCAATTTCTTCCTTTTACTTCTGCTACTTTTTTTTTTGTGTCGTTGCCTTTCTCTCCCTCGTCCTTCTACCGCGTTGCGTGCATTCAATTTGCATTTATGTATATATATTGTGTGTATCGAATGCACATAACTTTATATATATATATATATATATATATGTGTGTGTGTGTGTGTGTGTATTCACTATCTACATACGAATGAATGTGTAAAGGGCGATGCACTGAGCGACGACACGGACCAGCATCCGCATTTCCTCGTTGCTGAGGTCCACGCCCTCGTCTTGCGCGATATATCCCCACACTCACTTATACATACACCAATACAATAAATTCAATAGCATTAATTCAATGCTCGCACTTCAGTTTTATATATGGCCATTTAATTATTTTTATTTTTTTTTTTTATCGCTTTATTTGATATTTATTCAGGCTTTTGATGAGTAATATCCGCATTGGAATTGAGCACAAATAAATATTTGACCGAATTTTTATTCTTATTTATTGGTATATTGTTTGGTTTATAATGGATCTCACTCGCATGTTTACGAGTCATTTAATCCTACAATATATATTGCGACAGGTGTTTTTGAATTTATTCGGATATTTACTATGAAACTGTATATATGTCAGCTGTTTGTAAATGTGAGACGAGATATAGCCTTGAGAAACGTATTATTATACAACAGATGACTGGCTGAGATTTTAGGTAGTGAGAAAAATTTGTTGTTTCTTTTGTCGAATGAGACAAGAATAAATATTTGTGCAAAAAAAAATTTTTTTTACGTACATTGGTAAAGTCACTGTGATGTCATTATTCACAAATTCCACAATATTTTTTGATGCTTGTTTGTCGGCACATATATATATATATATATACCTTCTATTTTGTCTATCGCCTTGGTAACGCCGATCGATTCGTTGGTTGATGTCGAATATCGTTCGCACATGAATGCGCAACAAAAACACGAGACAATATTTTTCAATGTCCACATGATTTTTATTTTTTTTCTCTTTACTCTCATTTCATCCTTTATTATATTTTCTATATATATATATTTTTTTTTTCTTATCACCATCCAAGCGTGTGTTTATTCGTAATACAACTATACATATACAAATTAATTATGTAGTATATATTGTAAAATTTAATTAATCCGTTCAATGTAGCTCATGCAATTTCATATACAACGAGGAACTATAATGAAATAGTTTTTTTTTTTTAATTATTACATACAAAGTCTCGATTAAAATTAAAAAAGTAATTTGCTCAAGTTCGGTAATGAAAAATGAAAAATGAAAAAAAAAAAAAAGAATATGGTTTGAGCTTGCGTCGACAGAGTCTCCGTGTATATAAAACGGTCGACGGCACTGTCGCCTCAAGCATGTGAGAAGATGTGATACTATCGGAAGTGACGGATGATCCTAGTTCACGATCGTGGATCACAATGATCTTACGCCTACCAGCAAAACCGGCAGTGCTTCGTTGAAATATATATAAATATATATATATATATATATATGTTGACGAACGTTCTCTTTCTATCACTCTTCCTCTTCTTTTCACATATCTAATACATACGTGTATATAATATTGTATATAGGAATGGTCGTTCGTGATCGTATTGCTAGCGCAACCATCCATTTATCCCCGACACGATCATTGCGCTCTTCAGGTATACAAAGAGTTGGCGGTTGCATATTCGCGCCCGGCAGTCATAGGTACCGTCAGAAAAATTCTTTTCCATATACGCACAAAGCCACACACACACACACACACATGCATAGACTGGCAGTGAAACAGATCCAACAAATCACCACTTCACTTCACAGTCACTGTATAACTGGCAACAGTACAAGTACCAGAAAATAACGCTCTGTACATTCGTATGAAAATACATTTATATTTTTCGAAAAAAAAAAAAAAAAAAAAAATGTGAATATTCATTTGCAATAGAGAAATAATTTAATTTAAACTGTTAAAAATATTCATTTTACAAGTGGGTTATAATGAATGTTTGAATGAACAGAGAGAATAAATAAAAGGAAAAAAAATTACAAATTCAAGTAAATAACTATGAGATGAGAAGAGAACGTCACGTCCCCTTTTAGCAATTCATTGGTGAATTCACCCAAACTGATGGTATAGAGAGATGCGATTTTGCGAACAAGAACGGAGAGTAGATGGGCGGCCAACGGGCCAATTACCTACACCGAGAACGAGATAGCATGAGCAAGAAGCAGATGCGAGTGATTTTGGGCGTAGAGTGAACGCGCGAGAGTCAAGGGAGCAATATAAACTGATGTGAACCGACTGCAATATGAGCAAAAGAGATACCTAGATAGATACATACACACACATATATATATATATATATATACAGATAGGGAGAGGATATTGGGAGGGTTGAGTGCTCGCATCAGACGAGGCACTGAATGTGTGGACACGCGAAAGATAAATATATGTAGCGTAGCCTCGGGGTGGTCCCTTCAGCGCACAACGCCAACCATCAAACCATCAAGGGAATACTTTTCAAGAGAGCCCCCCATTATCACCCTGGTGAGCTGACGAGTTCGCTTCAACGACGAGGGAAAAAAAAATAAAATAAAAATCCAACTCATACATATAACCTACCTTCATCATATAAGAAGCAGTTATGTTGCCAATTCATACATTTAACACTGTATAGATTGCATTTTTTTTTTATTTCTTTCTATTTATTTGTAATATATCATTCATAGTTTACTTGAAAATATTGCGTTGACATAGTGCATTCCACTGATTTTCGTCTCTCGAATTTTAAATATCCAACGGTGCTCGCATCTTATATATATATATGGTATATTCTTTGGTGTTTCTCCCCTTTATCTCCATATTCTTGACACCCGTGGAGTCGTGACCGCCTCTTCGCAAACCGTAGTTCAACCAAGCCGGGTGCAATCTCGTATTCATGAATTTCTTGTGCACTGCGCATCCCTTTGCCTCTCCCGCCACGCTCTGTCTTCCTGCCCCGGTGAATCTTTCCTTCATCCTTCACTTCCCTTTTATTCAGTCTCGTAAACCCGTAGGACCGACACGTAGCCATCCCTCTCAACGAATACCGGCTTGGTCTCATGTATATATAGACTTTATAGTAGACAAAGTCATGCCACCATCCACTAACGCACCTGAAAGCTTCCAACTATGTTATACATAGTTATATATATATATATATATATATATATACATTCGCGTATACTAACAGACGCTGCTCTATATTTTTGTGAAAGATGAGAATGGTGAATATAATATCAAGAGCCAGTTCATTGAAAATGTCCCATTTTAAAGCCTCTTATGAAATGTTATTTCCAAAATTATTTTATTTTTACATTTTGGCCATTCAATAATCATTTTCACAAAATTTAATTGTGAAAGTATGTGAATTTGTTTTTATCGTCTCGTTGAAATACTTCAAATGAATATGCATCAGATGCTTATAAGATAAGAAAAAATATAGCATGAAAATAGATGGGGGTATGAAATTTAAAAATCATTCGAAATAAAAATAAGGAAGACAATTGAAAAAAGTATAATGAGATAGACTAAGGACCTAACGAGATCGGAAGAGCGACAGATCCGTAGAAGAAGCCGACAAACGAAAACTGAATAATCGCGTGATCGGTATAATAGCCCCGAGGGCGTATTCGCCCTAATTGTCCCTTGTGCTCAAGCTACTGGTGATCTCTTTCTTCGCTACTTCTCTTCATTCTGTATTCACATATGTTTCGTACAGCCTCTCGCCTCCAAGTATCCATCTTGTATTCATGAATTCTCAGTATGTATGTATGTATGTATGTATATATGTATATATACATATATGCCCTACAGTCGCCAGGATCCTCTTAAGAACCCGTGTGCCTATCCACCAAGTACTTCACTTCAACTTATATGGCTTTTACGTATTTATATATTGTATAGTATGCATCCTTTACATACGTGTATATAATATAACACTCAAATGCTTGAATGGCCGACTGGGTATTCTCTTATATTGCACAATTCGCAGAGATGTTGAGAGAATTCCGAGGGTGGCTGGTGTACATTTACCATTAGAAAACGTGCGAGACAACAGAAGCGATCGAGCGTGACCCAAAGTCTTCATTTTTTTTTATTTTTATTAATTTATTATTTTTTTTTTTTTACATTCTCGTTTATCCGGTGAATGTTTGAACTTTCACAATAGCCATTGACATTCATTCAATTTTTATAATGATTCTGTGGTTTTGTATATACAAAAAATAATTATTTATTTTCTGTCTTTTTTTTTTCCGTTGTTTTATTTTTTTTTTTTCAAATGAAGACAATACTTTAGCCATTGAATTTATTTCAATTTACAATTACTTCTGTTTTCCTTTTTGCATTTACTTTGCACATTCTCGAACAGTATTTCAAAATAAAATTCAAATTGTCTAAATTGTATAAAGAATAAATTGTCCAACAATTTGTTTATCATTGTAATTTATTTTATATGTATTCAGATGAAGAGAATACGAGGTATATGAAATAATAAAAGATGAATTTGTTATTATTCAAATAAAATGGAATACAAATGAATTCTGTGTAAAAAGTTCAATGACCAACCGCCATTGACTCGTTGAATGTATTTATTTCAAGTTGTGTTATGAATCAATGGTTATAAAAATGGAAAAAAAGAGAGGATTCATAGGCACAACACCAATGCCTGCTAGTCAATTTATTTAACAGTATACCTTCTATATATTCATACTCATCTTCTATGATTAGTATTTATATAATATAATAATAATTTTACAATTTCTTAGTACTTGAACGCTCAACATATTATCTAGTAAACATTTCTCTGAAATACTTTTCCGGAAATAGTTTTACTCTTCGCTTTTATTTAATGAGAAAAATAGTTTTGGGATAACTAAAGAATTCGCTATTGACCCCACTGACCACAAAATACTCGAGAGTCCTTGTCTCTATGTATATATATATATATATATATATACATAAACCTCTTGCCAATAGGCATTTACAATCCAAACAATTCCAAACTACATATTTATATATATATATATGTCTGAGCATTTATAGGATGGCATGACAAAATAAATAAGTGAAAAATTGGCACTCACATATTCAATTAAAGTAACATCACATTTCATTACCATCTACCATTTTTACTATTCATACAAACTTGCTATACAACAAAACTATACCTCGAATTTTAATAAATAAAATTCTCAAATATATATTTGTTTTGTTCAACCATTGACACACAAAACAAAAATGGATAATAGTTCACCGATAAACAATAAACTGCTGGCGCACAGGATAACTCACAATTCACGACAGAACAAGAAATCTGATCGTAAACTGATACAAAAATGGTGAAATAATTTTTTTCTCTGTTCACAAAAGCATTTCACCATATCCCAATTGAGTAAAAAACATTTTACACATGCACGTTATTGGAATGCACTGGAACATTACCAACGCCATATCCAAGTACTCACTCTTACACCCGTAGTCTCTCAATATACACATTGAGGTTTGTCAGTCCATAGCATACCATATATATATATATATAAATATGTATACATGTAATATTTATGCATCAAACCGTACACTATAGCATGATGAGTAAGAGCATGTATGCATCGCAACGCCATCACCAACTGCAACAGTAACAACAACGTCACTTCATGACCATACGTGCTACAATCATAGCATAAAATACCAGCGATATATTTCTCTTGGTATATGCAGTTGGTGCATAAACTGTCCGTGAATATACTCCACGATGTAACATGCGTTGAGACCGGGTCAGTAAGACCCCACGCCGCCACATCATGCTCTCGAAACCTAAACCTCTTCATATGATTATTGTTCGTTGCAACGTATATTTACCATACATAAAATTCCATCTGAAAATATTCTTTGACTTTCTTTCACGCTCTATTGTCCTTCAACAACGATTTACTCTCGACCTGATTCAACTCTCGTCCTTCATTTTTGCATATATATATATTTTTTTTACTTTTATTTTTTTTTCAGGTATATGGAAATATATATATGTTCATGCTGTGCTATACATCAAAATTTACGTTTTCCAAGTTCATTATAGAATAAAAAAAATACCTCCTTGAAGTGTGTAAAAACTCGTGAGTATTTGTAGACAAGTTTTACACTTCAACAAGGTTTTTCGTTGATTGGTTATTCATTCGTACTTTTAATTAGCATACAAACTCTAAATTTATCAACTATAATATAAATATACATGAGAGTATATAGAATAATAAACAACAAAACTGATGAAATTATTGTGTAATATTGAAGAATTTCGAGATGGTAGTAGCATTAAATTTTTTATATCATAATATATTTATCTACAAAAATTAAATAGAACTGAATAATTTTCATGCAAACATCATTTTTTATGATGGTGAATAAAGTTGTCAGTGTTGTTTTTATTTTTAGTTGCTTTTCACTTTTATCCATTATTGTTTGTTGATTGAGACTCGAGGTAGGAAGATAAGAGTGCCATGGAATAAACTTCTGAGACAAACTGATTGTTTTATCTGTTTTATATATTGACCGAGTCATCCAACAAACATCAAGTGACTTTCGAACATCATCTATATAACTGACATTATCATCATCATCAACATCATCAACATCATCTTCCACCATTATCATTATTGTGCTCATAATGGTTGGCAAATGTTTCTTTATCTTCTCCCATTTTATCTTCTCTTCATCATCATCATTATTTTTATTCCCTTACCAATCTTTAATACTCCCTTCTTTTTTTTTTTTTTTACCAACATTCCTACTGTTTTTTTGTTTATTCTAAAAACGCAGTAACCCATCATCAACATAAAACTTTTTATTCACTCAAGAAAAAAAAGAAATAAAAGCGACGAAAATATCGTAGTTCTTGATAATGGAGAAAAAACATTTTTCCCTCAATAAATTACGAGCTGAGCAGATTGAAATTGAATTTGATACATTTCTGTGATGGAATTTATATAGAATATTCGTCCAGACAGGACGACCCTATCTCTCGTCGTGTCCCGTCGTAAAATTTCCAAATAATCTTTGTCGCACACGAGTCAAGGTCACATTGGGGATTATATATTGTATAAAGGAGACGTTGTGATAAACGGATTTTGTGTTGTCTCTCTCTCTCACTGATTTTCTCGCTCTGTGAAATTTCTGTAGACCTTTGCAATGTCCTCGATAGGGGTGGAAAAGTCGAAATTAATAATATCGACTTTCCATCTGTATCAGAGCTGAGATTCAACTCAATCGTACGCCTCCAATCGGTTTCAGCTTTCACGCAAACACATTCAATTTATTTCATACATTCAACATATCGTACATACATATACGTGTATGTGTACTGAAGTAATTACTATTATATCGCTTGACAACTGGAATAAATACCAATTGTTTTTTCATGAGCACACGAATGAAAATAATTGGTTTTTGCGGTCGCGATGTCATAAATAAAATTGCAATTACTGTATTATATTTTTATTATTTTTTTTTTATTTTCATTAAACGATTTTTTTTATTGCTATCAATTGTTATTATGACAAACATTATCATTGATAAGAAATATAAAATATAGATAAAATAGAAGATATATTGAAAATTTGATTTGGCAATCATTTTAACAATAACGACACTTTTGGAAAAAATCTTTTTTATAAAAGATAAAATTCTTTAAATAACTTAACTGTTATGTCAATTGAAGCAACGTTCATTTATCACGTCGTACCCATTTAAATGTAGATCAGATTTCTTATCTGGAATTTAAACAGTGAATTATTCTCAAACATATATAGTCAAAAGTAAATTGTAATTTTTGGACGAAGCAAAAATTATGACAACAATATATTTAGGCATGGAAACAAACAATTTCAATTCACTGATAAATATTTATTATTTATTATATAAATTCACATAATATGATATAAACAAATGATGAAACATAGCATTTCGTTCAAGTTTGGTTATGAAGTAATTTCCGCTCTTAAAATTCACAGTTGACGTTCGATTAAAATCCACGACAGTTGCGCTCCCTCTCTGACTCTTCATTCCTCTTCAGTTCAACATGTCTCTACTCTTTACCACTCTCTCCCTCTTGTGCGATCCTTTCCATTCTCCCGGAAATTGACTTTGTCGCATTCAAGCGCCACTTCAAACACTACAGGCATATATATATATATATATATATATATATATATATATATATATGAAAACATTGATTCCTCTCACCTTCGTTCCAATGACGAGACGACTGAATTCGCACGATTGATTTATCGCACGACGATAAAGAGACAAGAAAAAATAACTACTAAACGAAAACGTAGTCGAATTCGCTCCCGTTTTTTTTTTCTTTTCTTTTCGGCTTCCATCAACGACAATTCTAAATGAATTTTCGCAACTTTACACAGTATTAATTATTAGAACTTTTCTCTGACTTTATATATTTTCATACAAACTAAATAACAGCAATATATATGAATTAGTTCATATATTAAAAGGCTTAAAAAAATAATTGGAATACGTTGTTTTTTAAGTGACGATAAATATACATGCATATATATATATATATATATAAATAAATTTTAATATAATTGTTAAATGAACGTATAAATGAGTGCGAGGGAAGAACGTAAGAACGTAAGAACGTAACTCATTCAAGCAACAAATTTACTCATGATAAATTTAAGCGACGTGTATCATCAGCTCTCCGCCAAATTTTCCACCGGAAATTGACGGCAACTGCGAGCTTCCTCCTTCGGGGACGACGACGAAGCGCAAACTGGGTTAGGAACTAATCGAAAGTTGACATTAAATTTGTTTGCCCGTAGGGGACGTAAATTCAACCAATATTCAAACATCTAACGCAATCATTTCATACCCAAATATATTTTGTTATCGTATATTTTCTCGCGTCTCTATCACTGCAATATCAATGTGTGGAACCACTTGGGTCCTCTCTCGTTGCACCTCATCACACATCTATATATCCTGGCAATGAATATATCTACATTCGCACACACACACACACACACACACACACACACATATCAGGCCTAATCTTTATAAATTACTCGCCAATTTTCTGTGGTGCTCCCCAAGGCCATCTTTGCATTCTCTTCATCGCGTCCACCTCACCATGATCGTTTCACCTCTTCGACGTGCGCATCGCATCACATCCCAAGAAATTACTTTATGCCTGTAAATTTTTTTTAAAACGTTCACAAAGCCGCCAAAAGGAAACAAAAAAGTTACCATATTTTTTTTCATCACTCTCGAGATAAATATGACCTTTTTTTTTTTTTTTTCTTTCCTTTTCTTTCGCTTTAAAAAATTTTTTTCTCCTCACTTTCGATGTGTGGACTGACATTAAAAAATATTCCAAGTATATTTATAAACATACTTGAAGATTAAGTGGTAAATGGAAAATAAAGAAAGAATCGAGAGGAAAATTGATGAGAAATAACGAAATAAAAAGAAGTTTTATTTAAACGATGTGAAATAAAAACAAATTGTAATGGCAGCTTGTACATTGAGACTACGCCGCAGTTTCCATGCCAGTAGACATAATCCCGTGCCTTCGGTAGACCCATAATTCTCGTAATAAGGTCATTATCGTGTGACCTGGGAGGATCGACACGAAGAAACGCCAATTGCAAAAGCGAGAGGCAAATATTGGCATGTATATAGACAGATAGCAAGTATATATATTCGAGCATATGCACATCTGCATACTTGTCTCGTACACGTACATATATATATATACTACGGAATCAAGTCCGCACGTATATGTGAGCTGGAATATATACAAATAACAAACATATAATCCAAACGTCTTCTTCTACAGCTTCAATATTATGTATACATATATATATATGCACCACTTCAAAAGATATTCTGTCCCCGAGCTGCTGGAGTTACACGCTTCCACGATGCGGTTCCACAGGCTTCAATTTGCATTCTTAAGTCGCCGCAATATTGTATACATGCTTTGAATTTACATTGGCGTGGAAAGAATTTATTTATAATCAATTTGCAATGATGAAAATCCTATTTTTATTTACAATTACACTTTATTTTATTTTAAAAAATGAAATATTGCAATTGAATAAAATATCAAATTGGCGGCTCCTGTTGTTGTTGATAATTATTGAATTTACAATGATATATCAATAGATAAAATTGAATTATCAATTGAATTGTGGAGAATAATTTTTTAACGTCATATTATGATTTTACTTACGCCTATGATCATATAAACAACATCGTGTATATGCAACGTCACTTTGATATATAATCTATGTATTTACATACATATCTTTCTTATATTTACTTCATTGATTGTACAGTGGGTGTGAGGCAAGAAAAGAGTGATGAAAAAAGTGGGAAGTTGATTTGAACTAATCATCTTTCTTGCAATTGAAAGAATAGAATGAAAAAAAAAAAAAAAGCACCACGACAATTTTCCACATCCTCCATTTTCTCAAACCATCAATGACTTACAGTGATTGCCATCTCGTTTCTTCGCATTCTTTATATGACATTTTCTCTACACGATATAGCACAGGAAACACACATTTCACCACTTACATATATATATATATATGTATTTTTAAACATCAAATTGACGGGGTAAATTAATTTCTTCTCAATTGAAAAAAAATAAACAGAGGAAAGAAAATTAAAAATTATATTTTTGTTTGTGCAATATTGTCCAATATATTTTAATGTTTTTAAACATAACTGTGGTCGTTCGACAATCGTCATACAAATGTCATCGAGCAATATACGAGCACGTACTTCTATGAGGGATCTCTTGTATTTATCGCCAGTCGTGCTAGATTATATGTATGTGTTTATATACGAATAAACGCCATGACCATGACAGCATCGGGGTGATGTCCTCTCACCCAGTCATTTGACGTGTGTGCACCGTATAACTACACTGTACTACATAATTTTTCGCCCCTTATTCTATATAAAACTTGCAGTATAATTTTTATGCATACTGGAATTTCTTACATGTACTACTTTGTATAAAATGAAGAAATATATCCACATTAATAAATATATATTTGTCATTGTCATTAAATGCTGTTGAATATTTAATGGCTTATATACGCACATTTTAACTTATGTGTCATGATGAATATCTAAAATATTTATTATGCATGAGAAATTATTGAGGTCTAGGTTGAACTTTTCATACATTATTATATTCCCCATTTCTTACTTATATAGTCTTTTTATTTTTTATTCATCCAGCTACAATTACCATCCATAAAGCTCTGATTGAGACACGTTTTCTTCATTATTCAACTTGTATACCATCACGTGTAAAAATTATGTTGTATTATAAATGGTATAGTGGATATTGTACAGGTATATTTCCATATATTTCTTATTGCTTAATAATATCGTATATGGGTAGACGTCACTTTTACAGTAGAAACTGTTTTATATTCCCGAATAAGTGAGAAAAAAAAAAAACAACATTTTGCGCTCTCGATTCAACAACAAAATTTCTATACCTACGTACATATGAATCCTCTTCACTTGACGGAATATATTGCGTATGTGTCTGCAAGTATTTGGGGAATGTAAAAAAAAAAAAAATTGTTGACTCACAGTAAAGAGGAATTGTTCGAACGTGATGTCACTGAGAAAGAAAACTTTTGGCGGAATGTGGTGTTCATAACTTTGGACATACTCAGTGAGGAGGAGGAAAATAAGACTTTCACTCCAAAAAATGCCGTGTACTGATAAATGATACAAGCGATTCGTGTATCTCTTCTGTTTAATCGTAAATAAATAAAGAAAACAGCAGCAAAAAAGTCACGTCACATTTTTTATCGGGAGTTTCTAAAATTGTAAAACAAATGATGAAAAAAAAAGGCAGAAAAAAGTGTAAATATATTGGTAAATACATCACAAATTAATTATTGACTTCAATAACATTACAACTGATACAATTTGACACAGGAGAATTCCCACATAAAATTAATAATAAAATTGTATTATAAGTTGCAATGTCCTATTTATTTTTACGATATCTAATAAGTTTAATTCTTCAGTATTTTCAAGTAATTCATTGTTTTGATGCAGTTATTATTATTATTATTATTACTATCGTAGTTTTACATGTGCAAAAAAATTTGCAATTGCACACAGCAATAAAGGGCACAATGGTGAAATATGGGGCTTGGCAATTTATTTTCACATCCCCATACTTCTCTCATATCACAGTCCTCATGTATATTTATTCGGTGTGTTTTTACTTTCGGTGTATGTGTGTGTGTGTGTACTATTCAGGCACAGACGAAAAATATACGATGCCCAAATAAATTCATGCATACAATTGAATTTAAAATGTCAATCAACATCGAACAATTTTATTTATATATTTTTTTTCCTCTATTTACTTTCGCGAAAATAAAGGCTGAACTGTATTTATAACTTTTATCATGAAATAAATAACAAGGTGTGCAGAGTTTAATTAGTAATTTTCCGATGTGTGTTTTTTTTTTGTTAATTACCGGGCGCTTCTATGATGAGTCTGATAAAGAAGTGCATCAGGGAATTGAGAATGAGAAAACGAAATTGAGCAATCATGGAAACAGTAGCAAACTCGCTCTGATTCAGGATGGTCAGTTTGGAGTTCGTTAGTGAGTTGAAACTCTTGGGTTTGACGAAGGTCCAAAAGGACCACGAGAACGCTGATAATTATTCAGGGCACCATCCCTCAGGGTATTAACCCGGTAGATGGACATACTAAATATTTATATTCATATACCGTGTGTATGTTCACATTTTCCTGTATTCATATTCAAACATTTTTGCTTCATAAGTCTGTATATACATTGAATATATATTGCACAATAGCTGATGTAATTTGCAAGTTCTACGAGAATTGGAAATTAAATAGAGACCCTTCGTGAATTTGTGTTGCGAATATTACCTCACTTTTTCAATTTTTTTTTTTTTTTTATATAAACTTTCAGAAAAATACCCACATAGTTTATTTCTGTTTTATCATACTTAATTGGCTCATGTCTTTCATCGTCGATGAATAATGAACTTAACTGCTTGGTGACACCCACAATCAACATATAAATAATTTATAATGTACACATCTTGACGCATACAAAAAATAATATGAAAAAAAAAAAATAAAAATGATGAAAATACAAAGTGAAAATATTCATCATCAAGGAAGATATTGATGTTGAATTTACGACCGACTATAAGTCCTCTTTTTCTCTATTTTTCCTCTAGTTCTTTTTATTCTAGTCATAAGAATATTCAATAGATTTAATTGTAGGTTCGTCGAGAGCTTTGGCCTCGACGCTCTCGTTATTCGTGCTCTCATATATATATATATATATATATATATGCATTCATTTGAGCTGTATAGACATATTAAATATGTACATACACTCATACACTAACTAGTGTTGTTCAACTATATTACCAAATAAATATGCTCGGTAAAGTATTTCGAACATTTTTCATGATAAAAAACCCAATGCAATCAAAATAAAAATGAATTAAATGCTACTTCTATTTATTGCTCAAATGATTAAAGAATAATTGACAATAAATTCTATTTATAAATAAAAAAAATTATGTTTCAATCTATAACAACCATATTCATCTCAACTACATCGTATTTTTGTCACAAAATAAAATAATAAACTAATAGTGATAAATGTATTATTAAACGCACTATAAAAGTTAATTTTTATTTCATATACAAATTAAATATTTACAATAAATTTAATAAATGAAAAATGCCATCGGGCATTACTTACAATACATAGAACAGCCACTTCCGTGTCCAGTGACACGACAGACATGAACACTATTATTTTCTCAGTCATGTAATGTCTTTAAGTGTGCTCCTTGTGATCACGCACATGGAAAATTATTACTCCATGACCTCGCCCCTTGGCACGGGCCAGAAGGTATATACAGACAGACGGACAGGCACACACACACGCATACATGCATACATCCTGACACGTGTCCTTGGTCTGCCGACATTGGATATAGTCGTCATCGTTGCTTGCCCACAATTCATTGTGCGATACATTAATTAAGGGATTCACAAATTTCATGGCTATATGAATTACAAGGAAGCCCGTCAATGCATATCGCTTTGCGTGTCATACTCCACTGCTTATATAGTAGACACAACATAAACATAAAATACATTATATACTTGGCCGAGTGTACATACATGTATATTTATATGTTGACTATATGTATAGCTGGTGGTTACGCATCGACGATCCCATGTCTTCATATTTATATCACATAAAATAGACACGATGATAGCTTAAATATCCCATAAATATGATAAATAAAGCACTGTACATGACATTATTGTTCAGTATTAATAATAAAAATAAAACAAAACAGAAAGAAATAAAATTGATATGCACAATAAAAAGCGGAGGAGAAAAAAAAAAGCGAATTCCTGCCATTTAAAGTTGTATGCAAATTATTTTACGTAATAGCAATATAAAATTCTTCTTTTTTTTTTTTCATTTACTGATCTGTCAAAGTCCATTTTATTTCCACACATAGATATATGAGGGTATATATTTATATATATTCTTTTCCAAGAAGAAAAATGGAAAGTTCGATCATTTAGATTGCGAATTCACTTTGGTATTGATGTGTCATAAATTTCATTAAGTGGTCGTATATGTTTTGCTTTATATGTACCGCAACTGCCTTTCACACATATATACATACATACTCACATATAAATATAAATATATATATATATATTTATATTTATATGTATTTCTTGAGCGGGGACGTACACTTACTTTGGCGCGAGCCCTTTAATTTACCCATATAGTGGTTCTATACACCATACTTCTCTACTATTGTTAAAATGATTGTTGGTTATAGCTGTTCTCTCGCGCCATCTCGTTCGCTTTTGCATTTACTACATAATGTACACCATATGTAGTAAGCTTTCTCACTCTCTACCACTTTTAACAGTGAGATCTCCTCTGTTCATCTCCTTGAACCGATAATAATTTCTTCAATGCGCTCTAACAATAATGATACGAATTTTCTTTTATATATATCTATATATATATACATGTATATTGGCACGTGGAGATAAGTCGTTGTTTTTTTTTTACTCTTGATCGAGTAATGTTCAAGGCCATATACATCTCACCTATCTTGATCAAACGACAGTGAATTGTTATGTGTATGTGTGTATATGCGAAAGAAGACGGTGAGGAAAAATGTATAGTCAGACAGTAGGAATAGCGAGAATAAAGCGCGGAAGCTGTGTTCAAAGATGAAGTATATTTTTTTTTTTCCTTCTCGTTTTTTTTTATTACACTCGTTCGTTATCGTTAGAGCCGAAAATCGTAGCCAATTTATGCTGCCAAACCGGTTAGGAGTGTTACAAGAGGGGTAAAAGAGGAGCGATGTTATATCGCGTGTTTTGCCTCAATTTCGTATTCATCAAGTCCCCCTCC